>JAJMAG010000279.1:0-27619 GCA_030564905.1 Geotrichum fermentans
CGAGATTATGTAAATATTCTCTCGATATTATGTCATTCATTATTCATCCAAAATTTGACAATTTTGTGAAGTTGGTGCAGGAATAAAATGAAAACAGCTGGCCAGTATCGACATTATCTGCAGTCCAATATGCGGGTGCAAAACAAACCCTTGCCCATTAAATGGAAAATTTATTTTTATTTGCTTGGTATCAGGCCCCAAGTCAGGTCAGAGGTCAGGTCAGGCCCCACGATAAAAAAGATCCCCAACAACTGAAGCACATTAAAACGCCACCATCACCATCACATCTCTCCCCCAAAGAAAAGAAGAAAACAATTTGCATGAACTCACAGAAGCCGTGACTCCATGTGTCTCGATATGCTACATCCAGATGATTATTATGATGTGAGGGTGAACGAGAAAAAAAAAAAGGAGAGTTTTTGTTTTCAAAACTCCAGAGTCTACTGTAGTTGGTGGGGCAACTTGATCTAAACAAGCAAAGAGGGGTTGACGAAGTCGTTTGGCGCCACTATGATCACACTTGTGCGCGCGCACCCAAAAAAATAAAAAAAAATTCAAAAAACTCGGATCTGACTTGAGACTTGTGCAAACCAAAAAGACTTACCTACGCGGGTTGAAAGAAACGAGTCCATTTCGATCAAAAAGCACTACTAAGGGACTCCCATCTCATGTAGATCTTAGCGGGCTGCGAAATTGATTGAATGAAAGAAGAAAAAAATAGTTTCTAACAAGATTATAATATGAAGAATAAAAAAGTTGTTTACGTGATGAATGAAACTGAGTACATTCGATAAACAGATTTATCATCATCATCATCACCATCACCATCAATGAACTGGCTACATAGTGTAAGGATATTGAAATACCATTCGGGGCTCGGGCTGTTTGGTTGTTAGTGTTGTAGCAACTTAAGCCAGGCTTGTTAATTCCGTTAGCAGGTCCCACACCGCATTGGCGTCTCAAAAGCCTTACACAGGAAGCGACTATTTTTTTTTTATCTACGTAGATTCTACAGCGGCGATCGGGTCATCCCGAAATTTTGATGTTGGAAGGCTTTTATGCAACAATGATATAGGCTTGAGTTCTGCGTTCCTGGATTTGAAAATGGCAGTATTGGGTGTGAAAAAAAACACTCAACGCTATTCAACTGTAAGCCTTGCTCGAGGTTTATTGCTCAGAAAGGGTAAACTGGGTTGGGATCTTTTACTGTAGCTTGTAACTTACATTGATGGCTTAATTGACACATAAAGCAGGTTGTTTGTCCCCTTTGATACGTAGTACCATCGGGGAATACAATAACTAAAATTATAACTATATAAACACGAAGCAAGATATACTTTTGGAACTAGGTCTTCAGCATGTTAGAGAGAATAAGCAAGGCTGAAAAAAAGGATTACAAGTTCGACTTATCTCCTGAATACGCAGCCCAAGTACACTAATAGTCGGGTTTAAAGCACCAGGTCAAGAATATATAGTTTCATATTAAAAAGGCAAAAAAATGGACAATTTGCTTATTAGTAGGTTGTAATGGAAGTCAAAACGTCCCTTTTCAGATATTTCTGGTTTCTAGACTCTGAGTTGCCATAAAATTGCACTCAGTTATTCATGGTTTAGCTTCTGTGCTGTCAATACTATTTTACTACGATTCTGGCCTGTCTGTGTAGCCATCAAAAAAAAAAATTTTGAAAGATTCAAAAGTTGCTTCGTTCGCTCAGTCGGCAGTGCATTTACCTCATAGACACACGTGTCGTCTATAAGCCAAGGGTTTTATAATATCAATGCCAACATTAGAAGGGCTTTTGCAAAATGAAAGTAAATTTGGTAGTTTGCATAGAAATTTTAGATATCTTTTAGTTAGGTTCTTTCAGCTCCTCGCTCATTCAATCCATTTTGTTGCTTTCATTAACTGCACAACATCTAGTAGTACATCTCATTAAAGCGATACCATGCACCTTTTCTAGGAACCAATAGACTAATACCCTCAAAGACAGCTTTTAGTTTCTATTTCAGTTTTCTTTTTTCGGCTGCGACCTTCTGTATTTTCGTTTTTTTACACTGTCTTTCGGATTTTCTAAGTTCGCATTTTTGATCTTCGTAGTATTCCACTGGTAGCTAACAGTTTTTGTTTTCTTTACTTCTGGCCATTGGCAAAGCTTGTTCTTCTTTCGACTGTTTTAATATTATAATTGACGTTACTGCTCTTTTTTCAACTCAGTATTTTTTCTGGGGTAGCACTAAAGTACCGCAATTTGGCTAAAGATTAAAGGCATCATAAGTTCCACAGTTTTAAGTAATACTGAACTACATTTTCTAGATACTTGAGTGTTTTAAGTTCACCTTTTAAGAATTGAACTAAGCCACACAGTAATTGTCTTCGTATTCATATTAATACGTAACAGGAAATAGGTCTTATATTAACTAAACTCACCATTCTTTAGCTGCCGTAGTAGTCCATCTTTATAGGCTTCTGAATCTTCATCTCATACAAAGCGGTGGTACTAGAGGTACCACCCTTTTTTGTTTCTTTTTTTTTACAGCATCTCTAATGATGCGCTTGGACCTGGTCCTGTTTTTTTGTTAGGAGTGTACATGTGTGGTTTATTATAACGCCTCTTTTTTTGTTTTTGACATAATGCCACAGGCGACTACTAGAATATCTGCTTGTGCAAGAAATTCTTTTCTTCTTCCTCTCCTACTACATTTTCTTCCTACTTTTTTGAGCTGGCCTTTTTGTTCTACTAGAACAACTGCGAACAACTGCATTAGATCGTCTTCCAAAAATCCTTCCTAATTCCGTCTTCTAGATCCACCCATACCATATACACTCGTTGACCTAGGGTGCTCACATACTTGCCTGACTCTTTGCCTACTGCTGAGATATTATGTGATCACTAAGGACACTTCAAGTCTAAGGGTCAAACACTTCGATATGGCTGCCCTACTATGTAATATAATCAACACTTGGTAAAATGCGTTATCCTATTATTCATGTACAGTGTACATGACCATGTATGTTGGACCACTGAGATAGAGTCAAGCGGACTTTTTTAGCGTGTGTCTATTTTCAGTGCCCTGGGCGTAGCAAGGTCCTATTCCTATTCTAGCTATTATTTCGATCGTATCGGGAAGACTCTGGAGATCAACTCCTGAGATCATTTCACTTACAAAGTTGTACGCTGGTGTGAGTGAGAGATTTGTTCAAAATGCAAACTTGTCTTTGGACTGTTCAAATTTTTTAATTGAAGTCACTGATTACGAACTCTCGTTGCTACAAGACCTGAACAATCTCCACTGGCCGCTGCTCACCAGCCTGATTTACTTCGAAAGTAAAAACGACATGCCCTTAAAAGCACTCAGAGTAATGGTGATACTAAATTTGATTATTGTCCTGTTCAAATGATACTACTAGAGGTGCAATAGACATAGATTGAGGCATAGATCAGTACTTGCCTGATGCTGGCACTCAGGGGAACACCAAAAAATCCGTCATAGGCAGAAAGGAAATGGGTGGTATGTTAAAATTGAAGAGGGAACTATGATCTCAATGTGTTACCAGTATACTGATATAGTAGTTGTAGCGTACAAGGTTCACTGGAGTAGTTACCAAATAACATTGATCAGGATGAAAATCGGTGCTTCCAAGGCACAGGGGTGTACTGCCCGCTAAACATTGATGTAAGGAATTGGGACAAGGTCAGATTTTCCAAAGAAACGATGTCAATCAACGATAGGAGGAAGTTCCTTCTTTCACTTTTTCTTTTATTTTTCTTTTCTGTTTTATGCTTGCAAAATATGTAGTGTGGTTTGTTTATAGTAGTTTACTACTATGTAGTAGTTCTCATCTTGGCTGACGGACAAGGCACCTAGACAGGGCGCCCAGTACTTTTTCAATTCGAGTCGTTTCATTGCCCATTTCGCTCCATTGTATCGATCAGCATTGTATACGCTCTCGCCTTTTATTCCAAACACCAGGAATTGAGCTACATAAGAAGCCAGTATATGCTTGGTGATAAGAGGTTGATCAAATACACGGGTATAAACAGCAAAAAAACCATATTCCCTGTATGCCGACATGCGTATGAGCTTATTGTACTGTACGCATGTGTACAGACTGGAGTATTGTATATGATAAATCATGCGTGTATACGCTGCAAGTATGTCTGTATTAATACTTGGATATCTATGCCATTGCGGATGGCCAACCGGTCTTCTCGGAGTGTTTACGGAGTGTTCACGGAGTGTTCACTCAAGGTTGAAAGCCATTCAGAAACGGCACCCAGGGACTAAGCCAACACTACCGCAACACTTGAAGTGACAATTGATGCGTTCGAACTAGGACATTTCTGCATCAGAGCATATCTGTATCAGAGTGACTATTATAGTGTTATTAGCATTGATCAATGTTATCTATGCTACTACATAGTTAATTATTGCACCTCCAGTATCGCCGCTTAGACGGCCCGGAGACAGTAAAACAGATATTTCATCATCTATGCCATTGAGCCCTCCCATCGTTTTCTAATTCCTGATTTCTAATCTAAGATCCTGATCAATTATAATCACTGGCTGCTCTCTCTTGGATGGCGGCGCTACCATTTCTCCACGTGCAATACAAGCATTGAACTCATACGAGCGGCTGCAAGTCTTGCCCCATTGAATTCACTGTGCTGCTGCATCAAGACCTCCAGTGGCCTCACAAACACGCGCATTGCAAGCATTCCAGCCTTCAAAGGTTCTAAACGACCTGATTTTATCGAATTCGCGTACGACATGTGCAACAAAGTAGCAAGGATCCCGCCAAGCGTGCCATGCAAATGGTGTGATGGCGGGCGATTCGGACCATCAGATCATGAACCTCTTGTCAGGTGACCATGGAGACCCCAGAATTCCATTGTTTTTGCCCATGAATTTCATTGAAAATTCAAGTTGGGAGCATTCGCACGTCGCCATGCATCCACAGCACTCAAGTGCTAGTCATGATGATGATAAATTTGTTCATTGCTAGCAAATAAAACAACATGTATACACGCGTATGTAAATAAAGAAGAATTCCAGTATCAAGCCCTTGAGACTATTCATAGTAACCCCCCACTTCGGAAAAGAAAACTGAGCCTAAGAGGCCGGCACAACTTGCAGCATGCCACTTAATTGACGCAGTGCTCTAGCAAGTTTCCGAGCCCCGACTTCCCACCTCTCCACGCGTTCTGCTCATGAGCGTTGAACATTTGAGACTTGAGACCAATTTCAGGGAAGATCAAAGGCGGAAGAGAATATCAACAATGTCCATACTCAATGTTAGAGCCATATTCCACATGCCATATAATTTTCATGACAAACTAGCTTGGATGCGCGTTGGTAATTTTAAGTTTCCAACGGTCTAAACCTTAACAGCGTTCATTATAGAAGAGTGCTTGAGGAATCATGGCTGGAGAATCAATTCCAGCTAGCAACATCGCAGCATACGAGCCAAGTAGAAACAAGTATTCGGCTTCTCATGTATCGTTTCATGGTTGTTCTCGTACTAGTGCTGCTGGCGGGGAATGCTTGATACGTAAGGAATGAAAAGATGGCGGCTCAATTGCCATGTCCCGCGAAGAAACTGGCTGGGCGATATCCGTCGACTGTGAACTTATGTCCGCTAGTAACTGGTACCAGAGCGTGGAGACCTGGGAGCCACGGGCTCAAGCAATTGAACCGGCGATCGAAATGTGGGGATGAGTGAGTGTTCAACTGGTGGTATACACGACGTCTTTCGTTTGGCGGTTCAAACATTCGGCTCATGAAAAAGAGACAAAGGAAAAAGCAATTGCACTCTCCGCAATCAAGCTAACACCGCGTAGACCACGCCACTCAGCGGCTCGCAGAAGTCTCCTGCTCTCAAATGTTTGGTGTGTTGCTCTACATTTTGTTTTTTCACCCTGATATAAACTGTCTCAAATGCTCTTCTTCTCCGCTTTCCATCTTTTTAAGTATTCTGTCAGTAGTGAAGCACATCAACCCTCTCTCCGTCCATAAATATGCTCTCATTCCGCCCAATCTCGAAAACAATTCTCAATAAAACTTCTCTTAACATTGCCAAAAGATCCTTTTCAGCTGCAAGAATGACTGCCGTACCTGCTACTCAGAAAGCGTTCGTCGTTGTTAAAAAAAATGAGGCCCTTGCTTTCAAGGATGTCCCCGTTAAAACCCCTGGTCCCGGACAAGTACTACTAAAGCTCAAGGCTGCTGGTGTCTGTCACTCTGATCTACACCTTCAAGAGGGGGCCCTTATTGAACTCCCTGCAGGTTCGATTCTAGGTCACGAAATCGTTGGTAGTGTGGCCGCTATTGGAGAAGGCGTCAGCCCTAAAGACTTCCCTGTCTCAGACTCTACCCTCTATGCAGCTCATGGCCCCAATCCATGTGGCAATTGCAAAGAGTGCCGTGGAGGTTACGACAATCTATGCTCCAATACTATCAACTACGGTCTTGGCTTTGATGGTGGCTACGCCCAATACACCATTTCCTCTACTCACAATCTGCTCAAGGTCCCTGAGGGTGTCAGCCCAGAAGTGGCCGCTGTTACCACTGACGCTGTGTTGACCCCGTACCACGCTCTCAAGATGGCAAAAATTAATGGCCTCAGTCGTATACTGATCATTGGTCTGGGAGGCCTCGGTATTAACGCCGTTCAAATTGCAAAATCTTTCGGTGCTCACGTTACAGCATTCGACCTACGCGAGAGCAGCCGAAAGTTGGCTGCTGATTTTGGCGCAGATGTTGTCCTGGAGTCCCTGACACTCGAGACTCCCTCTGGTGGCTATGACTTTGTCGCTGATGTGGTTGGTGCTCAAAGCACATTTGACCTCGCTATTAGCCAAGTCAAGAAGAATGGTACCGTTATTCCAATTGGCCTTGCCAGTGACCGTCTGTCCTTTGATTTGTCCACGGTCTGTTTGTCGGAAATCAAGATTCTTGGAAGTTTCTGGGGTACTTCCTTGGACCAAGTCGAAGTTTTTGAACTCGTCAAGAGTGGAGCCATCAAGCCTCAAGTGGAGACCGGAAATTTCAGGGATTTGAATGCCGTTCTGGATCGCTTAAGACGTGGTGAGATCAAGAGCAGATTGGTTCTCACTAACTTTGAGAATGTTGACTAATAAAATAGCCAACCCAAGAATCTCCGCTATAGTATATATTCATGTACTGTTTTTTACTAGTTTCTAAATGATGATGATGATGATGATGATGAACCTGTCAATTGTACTGTTTAAATGATCACACTAGAGGTGCAATAAGTACAAAAACATAAAGTAAGCCATAAATCAATACTTGTCTGATACAGACGTAGCCACCGATAGTGAGCCAAAAAATACATGGTCAAATTAATGTTTGGAGACCGATTTCACTGTTGCTCTCGATTTGGCTGAGAGACACTACGAAGTTGGGGTTATGTGAGAGGTAGCTCATGCAGAAACAGCCCTCTGAAAATTCTCGAATCGAAAGAGAAAGAGAGAAGTTGGAGAGGTACAGTATCCTTGGGGACAAGTTCTTCCCCTTGTGTTTTTGCGGGGGGCACTCATGGCCAAGTGTTCTTCGGGATCTACAAGGAGATCACCCGCAGTCTGAAAGAAGTCACAGCTAGCGCTCTTTCGTTGAGAGGAGGCAGGCAGCGGGAGAAAGCTTGGAACCACTACGTCACCAAACGGCCTTCAATCCCCGAGGGATCTTTTCAAGAGCCGGTTCGAGGGGACATGCCGTCTATGCTGCTACTTAGACCATCAATGCCGCTAACAAACTCCGGTCTCCCGGGATCTCAGCTGGCTGCTGACGTCTAATGGATATAAAAATAGTTGATATACAATAAGAATAATAATAATTAGAGTTCGAGCGGTGGTAGATGATCGGTAGACTATAAGTCGAACTGAAGTCAGGGCAAACATGTCTGCGCAACACTCTAGCTGAAAAGCATCGTTACTTCAGGTGTTGTGATGGCGTAGAGCTGCTTCCACAACCACACAGCTTCTGTTCAATTATGAATTGTCCATGGTCAGTGCGGAAGACCCAAGCCATTTCAGCCTGATCTACAAGGGCATTATGCGCAGGACTGAGTTAATATTGTTGAACCGCCTGCGACCCCGCCGTGGCCAAATATACCACAATTAAACAGCTAGCTAATCTCTAGTTACTATACTAGGTACAGTATTATAGACAGGCACAGCAAGTTTTATGAAAGCGATCCCTTTCGGATAATGCTCCGTAGCTGTCTCATCCGTAATTGCTTCTCACCTTGAAAAAAAAAAAAAAAGTTTTTTCAAACTTTTGTAATCCACATGGGCCGCAGCAAGAGTCGCAAAAATACTCTGATAGTACAGTACCTGATAGTACAGTACCTGGTATCAGGACAAAAGGGTCATTCGGGACGGAAAGGATACGAGTAATTTCATACCAATATCTGTTGTTGAGCCGATAAGACGCCAACTTTCAAGAATAATTTTGGCCAGCCATCATGCTCATCTAGTTTTTCTTAAATTTAATGCTTAAATTTTGTTACTAAATAGATACATATATGAATCCGCGTATATATTTGCCATTTTGCCGCCATATGGATTAGTGTAGTGTTTTTGCCTGTCTGCGTTTGCCAATCTCTAAAAAATTCCGAATTTCGGAAATTGCTTCGTTAGCTCAGTCGGTAGAGCGTCAGTCTCATAAGCATTGTTCAACACAGCAATCTGAAGGTCGAGAGTTCGAGCCTCCCACGGAGCATTTTTTTGCCTATCAAAGTTAGCATTCAAGCCATTTAGATGCAGCGTTGATAGCTAGCTCACAGATGTGTGGAGAAGAGGTTTCGCCCATTAAAAAAAAGAAGGGCAATTTTAGGTATGTATTAACAGCGTTGAAGTTGACAAAAATGTAGGAATATAATATTGATGAGATGTTAACAGAGGGATCTGGAGTGACAGAATTAGAGAAGAAATCGAAGCAATTCACAACCAGGGTCACTTCAACTTTAAAGTAAAGAAAATTCAAGAACACCTTTCACAGAATAAGAAAAGCAATTGATTTGGAATATACAGGTATAATGCGTGCCTGAAATCGTGAGAGCTTTATCTCATTAGTCTGATTTCATCTTGCTATGCTAAGAATCTAAAATATCTGCATTATGGATTTCTAACATTCCAAACGTTAATTGGTACTTAGAAATTGGTTTAAGAACTCCTTTCAATCTCTTAAAACCAACTATCATTTATGGATTTACAGACACAAAGTTTAGTAGTGCAACATTACTGGTCTTGACTCCACATAACTTAAAATAGCACATCTTCCTCCATCTAGTGCTGCCCACAATGCCACTCTTACTGTCACATAGCTTTCATATCTATACTGACCAAGTCGCGGAACGTCAAACTTCAAATTATTCCAAGTAAATTTTGCAGACTTGGGATCGGTAGGCTGTAGCGAAACCATTGACGGTAGCGAGACGACGTTCGTTGGTGACAGTTGGACAATCCTCAACTCACGTCCGCCAACCTTTGGAAACAACGAAAGTTCTACCCACAGGCTTGTGACCTTGGTAAAAGAAACCATGTGGCTTGGGCTAGTGTCTTCGTACAGAACGTACTAGATTTCTTCCAACTGACTTATGTAAAACACAGTACCGAAAAGCTTTTCAGGATTAAAAGCAATGACCCTGGGGGCGCCCATGGGGTTGCAGTTCATCAGGCTCGAGAAAGGTCCAGTTAATGTGGCCTTGATGTCAGGAAAGATGCGATACTTTTCTTGGTTATAAGCAAAATTCTCGTGCACGGGTGGGAAAAATGACAGAGGATGTGCAATACAAAAGTCGGGAATGGTGTCTGTTGTTACTGGCGACTTCAAGTGTTCACTCGAAGGAATTCCAGGCATGTTTTCAAATGGCCCCTGGCTATAAGCAAAGCAAGTTGGATACACGAGCACATGAAATCTCGGGAAGGACACAATAAATCATGTTGATGGTGAAACAAGAAGCACACAAAAGTCCCCATTACAAGTGATGTGAAGCGTGAGTATTACGACTAATACATATTGCTAGCATATCGTGACATGGCCTCTGTTGGCTTACTCTTATTAGTTGAGAGGTTTCCACAATTTTCTACGCGTACTAGACCAAAAAAGGCTCCTAATAGTTTCATGACCCTTTCGCGAGCTCGTTCACACTTCCAGAAACCAAAAATCTATCAGGATAAGTTCAATTAAACTTGCAAACAAAAAGAATCGTTGACATAGACAGGAATCGAACCTGCAGCCTTTGGATGTTTATATCCATGTTTGGAATCCAATGCTCTACCATTGAGCCACTACATCGCATTGGTTGCTTGGAACAAAAATAAGAATAGTTAATATCTCATTGTGCTTTGTTGATTATTTCGTTAAGATTTATTATTATTATTATTTGTTATATGTCAACTGCGGTTTGCGTACTCTATAGACGTTAGCAGCCAGCCAGGATACCCGGGGGACCCGAGTCCATTAGCGGTGGTGCTGATTGTCTAAATGGCCTAGACTGTCTAGACGACATTTCCCCTCGAACCGGTTCATCAATGGATCCCTCTGGGATCGGTGGGCGTTTGGTCACGTAGTGGTTCAATCGAAGCGGTATTGAACGTGCAGAAGCTAGAATTTTATTTATTTTTGTTCTCTCAGTGTGTTTTCTTAGGGTAATTCAAGCTGATTTATCTTTTATTTAGCGTCAAAACCAATTGACAGGTGAAATTAGATGTATATCCATTTATCGGAATACAATTTTTTCTCCGCTGAGCTTCTATCTTACCTACATCTTATTGGCTTCGTGACATATAAGTGTTGTTTACTATTCTTGATGATACTTCAGCCGATCTTTTAAGTTCTTCTTCAGCGACTACATCTTTAGTGCACTTACGTTCTACTTTGCGTACTCCCGTCTACTGGTACACTTCGTATTCCTTTTGTCTTTTTCTCGTCTTTTCTTTTGTTTTTGGCTTTACTTTACCATCCTAATTTTTCGTTCACACGGTCCCTCTGCTCTTTTGGGTCTTTGATATTTTGTTCTTTTCTAACTTCTTCTTTGCATCTTGTTCCATTTATGTCCTTTCTTTTCTAAAGAATATTCAATATACTTTTTTCTTTATTTGTAGCGTGACATCATATTGATACACTTAAGACAATATTAGAACGTAAATCGCTTGCATTGTATTGCAAGAAACGGTATAATGCAAATAGACTCTATATTTTTTTTTGCAAACTTACCATTATTTGTCGTTAGCATGGTTTAGAATTACTTGATTACTTGCTTTTTGTTCTAATTGATAGTTATTTACTACTCGATAGCACTTTGGCCTATTTCTTCAATTGCTTTCCAATGGGCCACCATATTACAGGCAAATGTCGCTTGTCTTTACAGAAATAATGATAATACTGGACTAGTCTTATGAAATTGAGGTCTGTGAAGATCTTTGCCGGCTACTGACATGTCTGACTGAGCGTATAAATTTTAGTTATTTCAACAAGCCAAGCTTTAATGCGATCCAGAAAAGCCCGTCCCCTGAAGCCCGCAGAGAAGGACTCCACAGTCCTGTAAGTAATTTCAAAGTGCCTAAGACCACATTAGAACTGCGGCCATGTGTTACAAACGAATGGGGAAAAAAGATGGAAATAATGGAAAAGTCTTTGAAGAAAGAGTCAGCAACTACTTAAATGTGTACACATGTACTGTACAAGCGCACAATATGGGAGTGAAAGTGTGAGACTTATGGTACACAAGATCTGATCCTATCACGCTCTATGCCAAGAATCATCTCTTGTGATACTTTTGACAGTTATTTATTTTTTTGTGCTGCTTTGCTATTGGCTACTCTATTTTTTTTTTTTTCTAGTATTCCTCGATTCTTAGGCTCAGGTAAGCCAAGCCTACTATGTAGACACAAATATCTGGCTCTTTTTCCCATGTCGCACTTGAATCATGTTAAATTGTCTGACCAAGTTGCGGATCACGTCCACATATTTCCATGCAAAATCCGTTCCGCAAAACCTGTAAGGAATTCTACTGTTTTGGTTAATGTTTAAATGAGTGTTCTGTGGTCTATTGTTCTGGACTTGTAAAAATATAATCTAACTCTACTTGGTAACTACTGTCTTATCCTGGATCGTTTCTCATCTCGTCATAAATATTCTTGCTTTGCGCCTTCGCCTTATTGAACAGCGCGTTGGTACGCGTCCATGCATGACTGCATAGCGGCATTCCACGTAAACTTCTTGCTTCGATCCACAGCACCCTTGCTCATCTTCTCTAGCAAGGAACTATTCTCGGAAATGCTCTCGATGGCCTTGCGGAAGCGCATGGCAACCTCGAGACCTTCCCAATCGGCATCCTCGCCCTCGCGTTCGACCGGGTCGACAAGCAAGCCAGAAGTCTTGTGGTCCACAATCTCTTTGACACCTTCGGCGCGCATGGCAACAACTGGTAAACCACTGGCTTGAGCCTCGAGAACAACCTGGCCAAAGGTCTCGCTTCGACTGGGGAAGACAAATAGATCGGCGCTTGCATATGCTTCAGCCAGCTTTTCGCCTTTGAGATATCCAGTAAAAGTAACCTCGGCATTGGCCTCTGCTAGTTCAGCCGCAATGGTAGAGCGAGCAGGTCCGTCGCCAACGACAACAAGATGGTACTGCTCATGGTTCATTCCCTGGAAGGCAGATACGAGGAGCCGCAGATTCTTCTCCCAAGATATACGACCAACGTAGAGAAGTACTGTTTTGGTGGTGAGTCCAAAATGAACACCTTCATCGATATCACTTCGTCGGCGGGGAGTGGAGTTTAATGAGTTGTAAGAGTTTAGAGGCTGCTTAATATCTTCAGATACGGATCTCGACAAATTCAAAGTCCAATCATCACGCAATTCGGGATTGCGCCTTAATGGGGTAAAAAGAGAACTGTCGACGCCCCTAGACCAAACGTGCACTATGCTAGGGTCGAATCCATTGTTCACAAGCTCTTCTTTTGTGCTGTATGAAGGACACAAGATTGATTGGGAAGAACCGTGATATAAGCGGTGGGTTGCCCAGATGGGCTCGAACAAAAAGCCAAAACCGAACATTTTGGCATACAGAGCGATATTTGTATGATAGGAAGAGACGATGGGTGTATTAGGGAGGAGGATCTTGCAGGCAAGAAGCATTTGCGGCCCAAACAGACTAAAGCAGGGAGTTAGTCAAACAAACAAAAAGTAACGCGACGCGTGTCAGACTTACTTCGGGTCAACAAGATGAATAACATCTGGCTGGAATTTGTAGAGCTCGTAAATGATGCGCGGAAATGCAAAGCAGATTTTCAGCTCTGGGTAGAAGAAGAGAGGAAGTCCGGAAGTTCCTACAAGTCTAACTCCGTGGTAGTTGCCTTCTTCTGGACCTAGGACTAAGGCCTCATGGCCGTTATCAACTAGGTATTCGAGGAGTTTCAAAATTGTTTTTGAGACACCATTGACGTGGAGGGTTGAGACCTCAGTCACAATAGCTACTTTCATGGTCGATATAACGCGGTTTAGAGAGTCAGATAGGGTAGAGAGTGTTGAGGAGAATGCCAAATAATTACTACAGAGTCGGTCATGGCATGTTTATATATATATATATACTGTGTATACTTGTAGTGCGATACTATGGAAGCCCGCTGATCGTATTATATGAGGGCTTATCGGGCGGCAAGACGCGTGTGGTTGGATTGATAGGCCAATAGGCCATGCCGGCCACGACTCGAGAAGGCAGATAAATAAGCATGAGACACGGCGGGCACGTGTGGCTCATGAGAGTGAAGAAGCTCTGACGGCGAGGAGCCCAAGGACTTGGGTGTTTGCAACCTCGACTTCCATACGGTTTTTGGGTCCCAAATATGCACGGCTGATTTTAGGTTCCTATCGAGATGCCCGCGATGGCGAGAAAGCCCGCTCGACCTCAAATGGACTTGGTGATGCCCAGCAAGAGCGTACGTAGATGGTGAAACCCCGTTTTGGGATTCAGACAGGCAGCACAAGCAAAACAAGGAAAACAAGCAAAATCTCCTAGATGTTTCACTCTTTACTTCTTGGACACGGTCGGTGAGGCTTTTGGGAGGGAAATCGTGAAACAACACTGTCCGTCCTCCGGGTCTTTCGCAACGCCAACATGGCGGTTGCAATTCCACAAGCGTCTCGCCTCCTTGCACATCTCTTCTCACCATCGCGTCCAGCGCTTACAACGACGCCCACAGCGGTGCGTGCGCCCTGCCATGTTTGTTTTCGGTTTCAGGAAACTTGTGATCAGCGCAGGGCTGAAAAACACAAAAAGAAAACAAGGTTGGCCAACGGCGTGGCAGAACTCACAACACGCTGCCGCGTCCTCCCATGAGATGTCGCGAAGACAAAACATTTTGAGCTTTTCAACACTTTTAAGAAGAACAAATTCAAAAACGCTGCCGTTCATTCAAGAGGCGCGCCCAAAAACACGCCTTGCCACGAAATAGCTCGTACTAAGCCGTGGACCTGCGCTCGGAATATTGACGCTATTTTCTACTTACACAAACTGTTTGAACGACCAAGGCTCTTGAAACTGACGTACTAAACAAGCAGTTCGAGAATGCCCCACCAATGGGGCCCTCTCGTGCTACTTCAGTGTCCCAAGCGCTCGGATAAATTGAAGACAAAGCTCAATTAAATCATTAATGCGCGAGAATAAATTTAACGGACTCACACAACCTTCAAATACTGCTTGCTCCATAGACAGCCGGCGTTAAATGTAGCTGATCAAGAATTTAAGTGCTGCCAGATATGTGCAAGCTATTTTGGTCCTGCACAATGGCATCGACTCCGTGCCATATACACCCATGGGATGGATGTGGAACACGTTAAGCGCCCGTAGAATACATATCCAAATCAAGCATGAGCACCTCTATTGTCTATTTTTCTTACCCCTTCATGCCGTAAAGATGTCCCTATTACCGCTTTTTGCCTTTTCCTTTTCCCTTTCCCTTTCCCTTTCCCTTCCCCTTCGAGGCCTTTTTTCCGTCTGCTTCTCTTCGAAACAAGATTTCAACGCGCTCCATGTATTGCTCGTTGTACTTATCAATCGGCGTGAATCGGAAATGACGCCGTCGCACTTCTTTATTGAAATATGACCGGTTGGTGCCGAACTCGACACAATAAGCCGGCGAGTCCATGTCAACAAACGCGTTGGGCTGTAATTCTGTATTTTTCACGAGGCGATAAAGGATCTTGGCAACCGCTTTAGCGTCCCCTAGCGCATTGTGCCAGTTTCCACTAAACTCCAGATCGAGTTTCTTGAACATAGTCATCAGACTCCTGCGGGCAGTTGCTTTGTACCCCTGCTTTTCGGCAAAAAGAGCCATCAGGTCCACATACTCACCTAGCATCGCAGGAGGTAATTGTACATGATTAATAACACATGATTTCATACAGAGGAATCGCTCAAAATCAGCAAGACCATGTGTGACCCAAATGAAGTTACGTGGACGAGTCCATCCGCCGAGCGTCGCAGGTGTACCAGTGATATCGGCCATTACATTGCATTGGGCGTAGACAAAACTTGAAGTAGGCGGCTCCAGTACTGCCTGTCGGTTGAGCCATTCAGAGATTTGACCAAGGACCTCTGGGAATGACGGTGCACCATCCAGTGCGTCTGCTGAAATCTTCATTAAATTGAGACAAAACGGTGTGAGCGTCTTATTCTCAGGTAGTGTTGGCAACACGAAAGACTCAAACGTATCAATTATCTCACCAGTCCACAGATCTAGCAAAGCAATACCGATCTCGATAACTTCATGAGAGCTGTCGTTGAATGGAACATCCTCGCAAGTTGCTTCCAAATCCATGCATAATGCATACCGAATTTGCTTAGTTTCTTTGTGTGAGGCGGGAATGAGGTATTCTTCATCTAGCTCCCCACTTTTGAGTGAAGCTAATGAGTTTTTATAAAAGCGTTGCTTAGCTTTTCGAAACGCTTCAGTACGGTCGGGTTCTTCTGTCTTGGCCAATTCATCATTTCCCTCTTCTTCTTCTTCTTGCATATCTACTCGCTGCATTGCAGCAACCATAACATCCTCGTAAGCCAGCACTTTTTTGAGATCTTCTGTGCCATACTCGTTCCTTACAAAATCATCCACACCAGGCACTTTCAACAAGTCCATAAGCTCATCTCCTTCGCTTACAACCTTGGCATCCATCAATATCTTACGCAGCTTCCCCATAAGACTTTTGTTGCGTGGATAATGCAAGAACCCCTCCAGATAGCCCTCTCCGTAATTTTGAGCAAAGCGAGAGCGTAAAGCCCTTTCGGTTTCCAGTCCTTGTAAAATAACATCAAAACATTCATCATCAGTGGTTGATTCAGCCATTCTTTGGGCAAATAATTTGGCATCTGTGCCCGGTTTGTAATTTAGACTAAAGTCTCGATGTGGTTTTAATTGTTTTCGAGGAGTCGTGGCAGCACCGGCATTGCTTTTCGCGAAAAGGCCTAAGGAGGGCGTAGCACACTTCTCACCGAAATCAGTTTGGATAGATGGGTAAGTAAACGGCTCAACGCTGGGATCAAATTTGAAAACAGTTTGCGATGGTGGGTCAAGCATGCTTGAATTGCTCACAACTAGCTCTGGCAAAAGGGCTTCTGGGTATAAACGGAGTAGGTCGTATAATTGAAAGAAACCGTCAACATGAGAGGCATTTTCTCCAGGATTAGCCATAGTAATATGATGTATAATTAAATCCATCACGTACACCCTTCTGTACTCTTCCACCACTAGTGCAGCAGCAGCGCTAGGAGACTGCGATATTTGCGCCCTGACCTCATCACGAAACAAGCCTTTAGGAATTGTAGGCATGAGTACGTCGTCAAGGATAGAAGCCAAACGAGATTTATGGTCGATTGATTGTAAGAAGACTTCTGGCGTAAAATCTCTTTGGCCTGAGACGCTGAGAAGAGACTGGATATCAAAACGACGCAGCCAGTCATCTTCAATGGCGCCGCAAATTGTTTTCTGAAATTTCACATCGAATTCTGACAACTCAGAGAGAACTTTATCCATGATAAATGCTGGATCAGGGTTTGGATGCAAGTCCCAGTTATTTATAAGTGTTCGGACCTTCACTGCGTCACGCGCGACGTTTAGAGGCAGTACGTAGCCAGTGACTCTATGTAAAGCACTATCATCATTGCCAGCAAGCTTGTGCTTGTAGCCTCCAGTTGATGGCAAGTACTCGTAGTCCTTCGGCATTATGTTGCCTCTGCCAGTTGTTTGTATCAGGCGTGTGCTGGTGGATGGAAGTAAGAAAGATTTCACACAGCAACAATTTCGAATCCAAAAAAGTTCTACGCCCGAAACTGGAACAATAACTTCCCACTTTTTAAGTTGGCCACCAAGGAATCCTTCTTTTGTAATGATTTAACTCTAACGGTTCAATTGTCTCTAAGTGATTAACAAGAAATAAAAAATAATAAAAAAATACAGAAAACTTTTAAACAAAACGGATAGCATGCCCGACATTAAAAGGTCGTCTTCTTACCCTTGAACTCAGCAGCACCACCGGTACCGGGACGACCACCTCTGGCGCCGCCACGTCCACCACGGTCGCCGAAACCACCACGTCCACCACGTCCACCAAAGCCACCACGGCCACCACGGTCGCCAAAGCCACCACGGCCACCACGGTCGCCAAAGCCACCACGGCCACCACGGCCTCCAAAGCCACCACGACCACCGGAGTTAGGCTCACGAGGAGTAGAAAAGTCAAGGCGGATACGACGTCCGTTAACATCGGCGTTGGAGAGATTCTCAAATGCGGCCTGGGCCTCCTCGATGGAGCCCATCTGAACATAACCAAAACCCTTAAGCTGTTCAGTCTCAGGGTGAGTGGGCAGACGGACAGAAATGACAGTGCCTTGGCTGCCAAACATTTCAAAGATCTGGTCTCTTTCGCAATCGAAAGGAAGGTTGCCCAGGAACAGGGTGTCAGAGGGCTGTGATGGGGTGTTGTTCCCGCGGGTAGCTCTGTCTCCAGAGGGCTTCTTTGCAGAAAGGTCAACGTTGACGGCACGGCCATCAATTTCTTGACCCTTGAGTTGATCAACAGCCTTCTGGGCATCCTCAGCAGAGGTGAAATCAACGTAGCCGTATCCCTTAGAGCGGTTAGTGTCGCGGTCAGTGATGACACGCGCGGAAGTGACAGTGCCAATGACCTCGAACTCTCGCTTGAGCCAGTCATCGTCAATGTTCCAGGAAAGGCCACCGACGAAAACAGTAGCAGTTTCCTCAGACTCGGGAGCGCCATCGACACGGGCACGCTTGGGAGGCAAGTCGGTAGCGTCAGACTTGCGCTTCTTGGTTTCGCTATCAGTCTCGGAGGAATCAGAAGAAGAGTCACTCTCAGAAGAGTCAGAAGAAGATTCGCTCTTCTTGGCTTCAGTAGCCTCCTCCTTCTTCTCTTCCTCATCATCAGAATCAGAGTCGGAATCAGAAGAAGAATCGGAATCAGAGCTTGAGGAGCTGGAGCTCGAGCTAGAGCTGGAGCTAGAGTCAGAGTCAGAATCAGAGCTCGAATCAGAAGATTCCTTCTTTTCAACCTTCTTTTCAACCTTCTTTTCAGTCTTAGTTTCCTTGGCAGGCTCATCAACCTCCATCTTTTCAGAGTCGGAATCAGAGTCGGAATCAGAATCAGAAGAAGAGTCGGAAGAGGAGTCGGAAGAAGAGTCAGAGCTAGAATCGGAACTATCAGAAGAGGACTCTTCCTTCTTCTCAACCTTCTTTTCAACCTTCTTTTCAGCCTTCTTTTCAGCCTTCTTCTCTTCTTTAGAAGCAGGCTTTTTTACCTCCTTCTCATCCTCAAATTCGGATTCAGAAGAGCTATCGCTATCGGAGGAGCTAGAGCTGCTGTCGCTGGAGCTGTCACTGTCGCTAGAGCTAGAGCTATCGCTAGAACTGGAGCTGCTGTCGCTAGAGCTGTCAGAAGACTCGACCTTCTTGGCAGACTTCTTGGATTGTTTCTTGTCGGCCACAAGATCAGCCTTGACTTGCTTCTGAAGAGCAGCCTGTGCTTTGGCATCAACCTTCTTGGTGGAGGTCTTGCCAACCTTGCTGGATTCCTTAACGGAAGAGGACTTTTTTTTGTCCACCTTAGTAACTTTGCTAGACTTTGCCATTTTTATTATGAGTAGAGAAATAGGAGGGAAGGATCTCTACTAGAGGAGTGTGGGTAGAGGAGGTAGGAGGAAGAGGAGGAAGGATGTCGCGTTGAAATTTTTCTTTTCAAGTTGGGAGGAAGCAAAAGGCGTTGAAAATTTTTCGCTGACATAATACCTGTACTGCAGTATGTACAGAATGTCAATCCTCTGGAGCTTGAGTATCTATACACATATAGGGTAGGGGTTGTCTTTCAATATTTAGACAAACGAGGCAAGAGGTCCAGTGAGCACGCACTGAATATTGAGGTATTCAGTGTGATATATGGATGGGATTTGTTGATTCATATCATGGTGAGAAGTGCAAGGCAGCCGTATATATGTTACTGATATTCAAGTACTATAACTGGCACGCTGGATGATAAGCTGTAGTTGATAAGGAGTACTATAAAACGGATGGTCAAGAATTAAGATGTCCTAACACTTGCTGCTATTGTTTAACGAATAGAGCGATAATACCAGGGAAACTTGAAGTGCTGATATTTGCCAAGTGTTTAAATCAGACACACTATGATGTACTTACTATGATGTGTGATGGTATTCTGATATACATGTACATACTCCATCTTCTTTGGTTTAAGAGCTACCAAGAGAGCGTTAACAGGCACAAGTTCGATCGTTGTATTAGATAGGCGGGCTTGTCTTGCTGAATAATAAATTGTCAGCTATTAGATAAATATGTCATCATTAGTTATATCAACATATATCTGACTAATACTTAACAAGAGTGGCATAAAATGGTAACGTGACCCTTTTCTTAATCGTTGACTCAGCACAATTATTAGGTAATCAAGAGTGGGTGACTCGATGCGCGCGGCTGAACCATCATTTCTGATCATCCACAAGGTTCACAGCATTTGTTCTTCATGCTCTTCACGCTGCTCTTCATGTTTTTCCTGACTCGCACATTCTTAATGTTCTTAACGTTTTTTTGTGGGTGAAGTCCAAACGCTGATTTCTTTAGACTCCTTTTAGCCCTATTGGTACCCTCGTCTTTCCATAAATTCTTTGACTTTCGACGCCTTGCCACTGTCCAAGCTTAGTATTGCCTCCAGGCAAGAACTCGAGATCACTTTCTACCTCTAATTTCTTTCTTCTCTCCTTCCTTCCCCCCTACCGCCACACATTTTTAAACATGCCACGGCATTCTTCTAATCTTGTTCTTACTGGCAACTACTCGGTCGGTTCAGAAATCGGAAAGGGCTCCTTTGCTATCGTCTATAAGGGGACCCATACGGCTTCCAGGTCAACTGTTGCAATAAAGGCTGTCCAGTACGCTAAACTTAGCAAGAAGCTACTTTCAAGTCTGGAGAGCGAAATAGCAATTCTAAAACCGATGCATCATCCTCATGTCGTTGCCCTCATCGACTACCAACAGACCTCTACACACTTCTTTCTCGTGATGGAGTATTGTTCATTGGGCGACCTCTCGTTCTTCTTCCGCAAAAGGCAAGATATTTCTAATTCTCTTCCACTCATTTCATCCATGTTTCAAAGATACCCAAGTCCCCCTGGTGGGGGCTTAAATGAACATCTCGCCCGCCACTTTCTCAAACAACTTGCTTCTGCCGTTGAATTTCTTCGAGAACGCCACCTCGTTCATAGAGACATCAAACCACAAAATCTTCTTCTCTGCCCACCTGCAAAATCCCAGCAAGATGCTATAAATGCTGGTTATAAAGGTCTATGGGAACTTCCAGTTCTCAAGCTTGCTGACTTCGGCTTTGCCAGAATCCTGCCCAACGCTTCTCTTGCAGAAACTCTTTGTGGTTCTCCATTGTATATGGCACCCGAAATATTGCGCCATGAAAAGTACAACGCAAAAGCTGATTTGTGGTCAGTTGGTACAGTATTTCATGAAATGCTCACTGGAAGACCACCCTTCTCAGCTAGTAATCACATCGAGCTGTTACAAGTCATTGAAAAGTCAAACGACGTTGTAAAATTCCCACCATCATCTACAGTTTCAAAAGATAGCCGCTATCTAATTCGTGCCTTGCTCAAAAAGAATCCTATCGAGCGAATGGGATTTGGAGAGTTCTTTGACGATCCAGTCATCAAGGAAGACCTCACCACCGAAAATCGACCACTAGATCAATCTTTTCTAGATGAAGCCTTGTATATATCAGATTATCTACAACTAGGTGGAACGGGTATTTCCAAGAGGAGTAAGAAACCCAACCTAGAGATTATCGCACCTACGCATTCCATTATTCATGAAGAAAGCATCACACAAAAAACGAATTCCCCTCCATTTTCTTCATGGGTGGGGGATAACAGTCAAAAATCTAAAGGAGCTTTGGATTCAAGCTATGTGATTGTTGAAAAACGCACTGTGGAGATAAACTCTTTGGCAGACAAATTCACAAAGCCCGCTACCATGAAGCGGCCGACAAGACCAAAATCACTACCGATGGAGCGCCGATACTCCATATCTTATGGGTCTTCTCCAACCAATGCTCTTACTCGTGCAATAAACATGGCATCGGAACGATTGTTTGGCACTGTGAGTCCGGTAACACCAATAGGGATTGAACGTCCCCTTCCAACAATTCTAGCGCCGGAGACATCAGTAATTGATGAACAAAGCTTGGTTAAAAGTTTAGAAGACTTTTCATCCATGGCCAAAGTACTATCTGTCTTTGCTCAAGTCAAATATTCACAGATTATGCCTAGCAAGGACTCCATCGATCCACTGTCGCCAGAGATATTTGCAGTGGTTTCACAAGAGGCTATCGTCTTATATGTCAAGTGTCTCTCAATATTGTCTCAGGGTATGAATAGTGCCCGTAAATGGATTGAAGCAAATGACAATAAGAGTCCTGGCTCCCAACTTGTTGAACAAGTACAATGGATTCGTGAGAAATTCAACGAAGTACTAGACTGTGCAGAGTACACCCAACTTCTGAAGTCAGAATACGCTTACACTGTGAACGAAGACAAGGTGCGGCATATTACATGTGAGAAATTAGTTTTTGATCGTGCAACTGAGCTTTCCAAACAAGCTGCCCAGTGTGAAAAAGAGGGACAAGACTTGGAAACTTGCCACTTATATTACGACACTTCTATTTGGATGTTGAGGGCAATACTTGAAAATGATGAAGACGAAAGTACGAGTGACCCAGCGAAGACAACATTGACTTTGGAAGATAATGAAATTGTATGTCAACTACTACAAAGCCTAGAACGTCGCCTAGCAGTGGTGGAACGCAAAATATCTCAGCATCATTCTAATGTTACGACAGTGGTCCCTGAGAAAGGTCACCCTGTTACGCTTTGCCGTTCTGGCACCCTTATACGATCAACGAAATCTATCTTGGCACCGACTTTGGAAGAGTCAGTAGAAATCCCTTAATATGCATTTATAAGATGGCGAGTCTCGTGAGCTACTACAGAGTTTCTAAAGGGTAGGCAAATCCAACCCAAGAGACAAATATTTTAAGATACCCTCATTCATATCATTATTATTTTCATTTTTTATCACTATTTTTGTTAGATCAACTAAAATTAACAATTACACACCAACCCCGGGCTCTCTTATATCATGATCAAATTAACTGGTACATGTAGAATACATTACTCATTATTTCGCTATCTTCCATGCGTGTTGAAATTATACAGCTCATTTTATCAGTTTTATGATAGTTGGAACCATATATGTTGAAATTAATTTCAGAATTATCTATCAAAGTTCATACTATAAAGTTTTTATTTTCATTCTTGTTTCAACATAGATGAAGTTTTCAAACTGATAGAGTGCGTCCAGATTGAAGCTGCAAAATGGATTCAGCGATAGAGAAATGTTAGCAAGATATACTGCTATGAAGATAATTATGTCACAACTTAAGAGTGTGAAATTGGTAAAAATATTTTTTAGATTGTTTTTACAGGCGTGATTTTATTGAGTCGTCTATTCCGTTTTCTAGGAACAATATTGAAGGAGTAAATCGGTAGAGAAAAGAAAGGATACAGTATTTACGCTTCTATAAATCACTGGCAGGTTGTAAAATCATTTTGGTTGCACCCAAGGATTCAAATGCTTGTCATTAGGCACATGAGCGCCTGTTGAGAAAGCAATTTGTTATTATTCCTCTCTCACATTAGTTTCTAGCCAATATAATTTTAGATAACTGCTGCAAAAGATTAGTTTTCTCCTGGCTTTTGCTATGTCATTGAAGTGCATATGATTACATAACCAGGTGGCCAATCTGATTTAGATATCGACCACCAACTTCAAGTTTCTCGCCAACACCTCGGTGATAGAACATTCGTGCTTAACGCAATATTAACACCTCGCACAATCTACAATGCCACCCAGAAAGAACCAAGCTCAAAGCACTGCTGTGCGACGCCTGATGACGGAATACAAACAGCTTATTAATGATCCACCGGAGGGAATCTCCGCCGGCCCTGTTGACGAAGAGTAAGTAAAGTAGGATGGCTCAAATATCACTTTTTACTGACCTAGGCTTGCTTCGTTTAGCAACTTTTTTGAATGGGAATGCCTAATACAGGGCCCAGAGGATACACCATATGACGGTGGACTCTTTGCAGCCACCCTGACGTTTCCCAAAGACTATCCACTGAGCCCACCTACTATGATTTTTACGTCGCCCATATTTCACCCTAACGTGTATAAGGACGGGACAGTGTGTATTTCGATTCTGCATCCGCCAGGCGATGATCCTAACATGTACGAAAGCGCAAGCGAACGATGGAGTCCGATCCAATCTGTGGAAAAGATTTTGATCAGTGTCATGAGCATGCTGGCGGAACCAAACGATGAAAGTGGCGCTAATATTGATGCCAGCAAGATGTGGCGAGATGATAGAGAACAGTTTGAGAAGATTGTTAGGCAGAATGTGAGAGATACTCTGGGTCTATAAGGAACCAAGCAAGTAATTACGGCGGCCTGTGGAAGGCCTGACCGATCGCTAGTCACGTTGCCGATCAGAGGGAAATAAAATATAGCTGCACCTCAAGTACAAAGCGCCTTAGTTTCAATAGATTCTACTGAAAAAATTATCTTGGCTGGCTGCTAACGTCTAAGGAGTACATAAAACCTATATATATTTCTTGTAATTTCCCTGAGATGTTTATACTTTTCCAAATCAGTCGTAGGTTGCAATGTCATTTGTTTTTCGTTCGTGAAAATGCCGAAGCATATAGGCTACCTCGGCTCTTACCTTCCTGCGCCCGAATTCTGAGCACCAAATGTCTCGAGATGATATATACATATGTATGTACAGTGGATTCGGTACGTAGTCACCGCGTATGCCGTGAAATCCTATATATTACACATAACTGACTTTCATACCCATGGAGAATGTCTGAGCCACCTTCAACCACAGCGCAACCAACAAACCTCGGACTTTTTGACGCACTGCGGGCCGAGACACTAACATGAGGAAGCACGCCAAGGGAAACAAGTATTTGGTCAACGTAGAGTAGTTCACAACTTTATGTAAACTGCTTGACCAGTGATTACGCAGATTACTCCAAGCAGACACATAACTGGAACTTGGCTTCATGCTTTCTTTCTGAGAGTCTCCAACCGTGACATCCGAAGATGCTTTTTTTTTGGGTGTCGGTTTCTGAGCAGCCGCCTTCTCGCGCTCTGCAATGCGCAGAGCCTCCGCCTTTTCGCTAAGCTCACGATCTTTGCGGGCCTGTTCAAGGCGAGCCTTTTCTCGCCGAATGGTTTCTTCCTTTCTCGCGTGTGCCTGTTCCAAGTAGGTGACCTTTGCATCTTGAATCTTGCTAATAAGAGCAAGCTTCTGAGACTCTGGGTATGAAACATTCATCTGGATGAACTCCAGAGCAAGATCGAACTCACCTTCGCGCGGCAATAGTTCGGCAGCATAAATCTCCAGCACGTGCAGATACGCCTTGGTATAGGCCGCATCATTGTTGGCTTCGAAGCCATGGCCAGTTGAAACGAGGTATGCTTCCACTTTGCGTGCAACGAAAGAAAGATCATTGCTGTGCTTCAGTGATGAAGCCAACAATGTGACTAAGAGCTGCGGGGGGACGTCATGGAGCTCACTGGCTGATGCTTCTACTTGATCCCACACACCATTGCTTTGCAGAATCTGTGCCAATCGCAGTCTGGTATCGTCTGTCCAAGTCTGGATTACCTGGCTGCTGCTCATAGGTGAGTTTCCCGACTCAACATTACCTGAACCATTTTGAGAATCATTTTTGCCAGCCTCTTCCTCTTGTTCACAGGCTCGGATCAAGATTGCAATGTATAGATTCCAGAGACGGATCCAGTTAGAACTAGAAAGTCCATTCTGTGTGTTCAATTTGTTTGAGGCGAGGACAGGCTCGAGTGTGTTGACAGCTTCGGCGAACTGCTTGTTGATGAATGCACCCAGAGCCGCCTTATAAATCTGGGACACAGGCGTGGAAGTGTCGTGAGACGATCCCATTACAGAAGGCAAGAGACTGACACTAGAGGACGGCGATGATCTTTGTCGTTCAACCGATAGAGCCATAGCGCCGAGCAGAGGGTGTTTTCAAAAGTGTGGGGCGGAATATCGATGGATTCTCCGGCCGAATCTGCGAGAAAGTGCGATCGGGCCTTTTTTCAAGATATTTACCTAGGTCAGCGTGTGAATGTCTTTTGAGTGTTTTCTGATACTTGAGATCAGAGTTTGGATCGAGTTTTGGTCTGGGGAAATAGGAGGCAAGAAACTTGGCGGGGAAGGAAACTCAAGGAAAGGCTCGTAATGCGTATTACCTCAGCACTGACTAAAACTCTTAATCGCACTCTATTTTCAGGTTCTGAAGCGGGAAATCTCTCTCCCTCCTGGCAATCAGTCCAAACCTCCCAGTGCTGTCCACCAGAATCGCCTTGCTACGCCGCGACGTCCTCACTACCCGTTATCGGAAGTGGCACCCAAACTACCCCAAAGGATGCAGCGTAATGGCCCACACCCCGGCGACGGTGCTAATATGCAGCTTCAGCAGCAACAGCAACAGCAACAACAGCAACAGCAACAGCAACAGCAGCAACAGCAACAGCTCCGGTTCCAACAACAACAACAGCAGCAACAGCTCCGGTTCCAACAACAACAACAACAACAACAACAACAACAACAACAACAACACCAACAACAACAGCAGCACCACCACCACCAACAGCTGCATCATCTCCAACAGCAGCAGACCCGTGCTGCAATGGCTGAAAATGGCATGTTTCTCCAACCATCATCCAAGGTTCGTATTCTTGTCATAGGTCAAGCGTGCCTAAGAGAACTTTACTAACTCCTAAGGAACAATATCATACCAAGTTTCGTGAAACTCTGAGTAACCATGAAATCAATGCAGCGCAGTTCAAACACCAGCAACAAGTTCAGCAGGTACGACAACAGCATCTCTCTAACCAATCTCAGGGTCCTGCTATACCTGACCAAACTGATGGCTTGTTGAGTCAAGCAAGTATGTCAAACAGGCAAATTCGTGTCCATGATGACAGCCCTATAATGGCACTCGGCGGCATACAGAACTCAGTGAAACAATTCAATATGCCCCAGCGGCCCCACCAAATTAATCAGCAACTGCCGCAACACCCACTACAGTCACAAATACAGGGATCTTACCAAAACCAGTTGAATCCACAGGTAAGCACGCCTTTTGCCAATAACTTAATGCAAGGAATGACCAGTGATCATGCCAGGCAAAATATGTCAAGAGATATGCAGATTAGGCTCATGCAACTAGCTAAAACGCAGGCTGCTCAGCGTAACATGAATATGAACACAATGGGACAACAAGCTCCTCAAAGCCAACAAATTCCACAGGGACAGCAAAGCTCACCGGCACCGCAAGGCTCACAAGTAGCACCAGGCCAGCAAGGCCAATCACAAATACCAACAGTCCCGCCAAACCAGCTACAGGGTCCAATTCCCTCGCTGAGCCAGATTCCGCCACAACTGCGCCATCACATTCAGCAGAGAATTATGACTACCCCTATTCCACCACAATATCTATCCATGATGCCTGGCTTGCCGTCAGATGTTGCAACCTGGCCGCAGATTGATGAATTAAAAAAAAAAGGTGGTATCAAACCCCAGGACTGGCCAGTCATAAAGCAAGTGTATGACCGACAGATTCAATTACTGATACATAATGCGTATCGCCAACGCCAACAAGCTATACAAAAGGCTGCGCAACTGCAGAACACTCAAAGTCAGGCGAACTCACAAAATTTTCAGAATGCTCGAAACACCGAGAATAATCCATCGACTCAAATGCGACCACAGGCTCAACAGGCTCAACAGGCTCAACAGGCTCAACAGGCTCAGCAAGCTCACGCGCGAGCACAAACGCAGGCTCATGCGCAAGCACAAGCACAAGCACAAGCACAAGCACAAGCACAAGCACAAGCACAAGCACAAGCACAAGC
>JAJMAG010000280.1:0-27601 GCA_030564905.1 Geotrichum fermentans
TCCACCTACATCGCGGTATAGTCTACCAGCCAAGTCAAGTTTCATAGACTAAAATAGGTCGCTAGCATAAGGGAGCTGATGAACCTGGCCTACAGCTCCAACAGCAACTGTACCTCCGCTCACCTTATTAGCAGCATCCATAATGGCATCAATACTGATGGCACCACTTTCGGTCACCTTTGTAAAAGCGCCGACGGCGCTAGTATCGGAAAGCTCAGCGGTCGAAAAAAGAGCTCTGTTCGCTGCCTTCTCAATATGCTCAACATCCAGATCACTGGCAAACTCGCGGATTTGGCTTGCAGTAGACCTGGCGGCCTGCGCAATAGCAGGAGCACTGGCACCCGAAATGGTTACGGCAAGAACAGACGCATCACCATAAGACGTGAAGTTCGTGCTGATGGTTGTGCCGGTCTTAATAGCAACGTGACTCAGAAGCGTACTGCCAGGAGTGTTCTTGATCGCCGAGTGGCCACCCAAGACTTGGGCGAGAATGGCCAGGGCAGGAGAAGCCGTCGTTGTAGGGAATGCGATGGTCAAAGCTGAGGGGCCAGCACGTTTAATGCGAATGTCGCCGGCGTATGCCTTGGTCTCTGGAGCAATCAGAGGCGTTCCAGTAGACAGGCCAGCGAAGTGCTCACCGACAAGAATAGCAAGGTCTTTCTCAATGACCGAAGAACCCACGACGGTAATATTGGCCTTGTTGAATGCACTGTTGGCGTAGTTTTTGACTTGGTCTATGTTGACAGGACTATAAGCCTCGGCCAAAAGAGGATTACCCAGGCCGGTGCGAAAGGCAGCCTGGTAGGCAGCCTCGGCTGAGACGTAAGCGGCGTTTTGGTATGCCTTCTGAGACTCACGAAAAGTGATAGGAAGGACATCCTCGACCAATTCGTACTTGGCAAACAATGTATTAGAAAGCGTGTCGCTTAAAGCTTCGACAAAGTACGGCAGATCCTTTCTTAGAAACTTGGCACTTAACACAATGTTCTCTCTAGACAGGCTGGCACTTAGTTGACCGCCCAGAAGTTCCGACTCTCTCGTCAATCTGAGCGCGGATCGGTTCGAGGTGTTTCTGAAAGCGAAGTTTTTGAGCACATGCGAGATGCCGGGTGTCGTGTTATATCTGGAACCTGCCTTGATAACGACAGAGACCTCAGAAACAGGACGGGAGCCATCACGGGCGACGACCTTAACTCCAGCTGCCTCCTGAGTAGAGAAAGCGCGGCGCGCGACGTTGCGTAGGACAGTTCGGCTTTGCGTGGATCGGGACAGCATGGTGCAAAACTAAACGGAGGGTGGTTAGATTTTTTTTGCAAATCGGGATAAACCCGTGTATTATTCGGACTAGCAGTAACAATAGCATCATTAGAATAGGAATATCTCGCGTACCTTAATATCAATGGAGTGATGAAGTGAAGATTACAGTGGAGGCCTTTAGCAAATCGACGAATAGAAGGCCCATCTGGTAGTCGAGCTTAGTCGTGCTTATGTGTGAATTATGTAATTTTAAGGTCTACCCACAATCTGAAAAAGTGACGCCGAGAATTAAGGAACCTATACATTATGCCCGAAAATCTTTTTACTTTGCCATGGTATTTACTCATCTAAATGATATTTATTTCAATGTTGATATTTCTGTAGTCGCTGGTGGCCTAAACAGATATTTTTCGTTGCTGACCATAATGTTCTATGATTGCTAATTATGAGCCTAATATTTTCCCCTGATGTTTCCAGATAAATTGTATAACCATTGTAAGAAAACTGATAGAAAAAAAGCTCTGTACAAGAAAGTACAACGTTGATTATAAGTAATAATATTAACAAACAAAATACAAATTTACAACGTAATTCTATGATTGGACCAGAAGGCAGGAGGCAAGGGAATCTTGTGTAGTGGCTGCTCGACAACCACCAGCTCGCCGGAGCCTATGGTGTCTGCTAGGATGATTGGTCTATATTTCTGGGTGATCCAAAATGCCGTGCTTCCGATATTCTCCTCTTCATCTTGTTTTTGGCGCTCCTCAGCACGGGCCAGGATTTCGGCATTGGTTTGCTCGTCATCGTCATTGCGGTTGTCGTCAATGCCAAGACGGTCGCGCTTCCGCTTGGGTATTCTTTGTACAGGGATGTTAACACTTGTGTCGAGGAAGCCTAGCCAGCTGCTGCCCCAGAGCCACATACGGTGAGAGTTCTGGGGATCAAAGAAAACACCGCAGCACTTGTCGCTGATGTCGACAAGACGGTTGGGGAGGATTTCTGAGTTTTGACGAGACCAGGCGGTGAGACTACCAGTCAAAATATCGTACTCAAGAACCTTGATCTCAGCGGTGACCACAATGAGCGTGTTCCTGGATGTGAATTTGAGAGCAGTCACAACGGCACTGAATTTGCCTAGCAGTGTATTTGTGGGCTCCTTGACAGAAAGATCAAAGATATCGACAGCACCAGAGTAGCGCGTGACTGCTAAATGCCTGCCATCTGCTGAAACATCAGCAATATGTATGCTATCAATGTAATTCAGTTTTGATTTACTCTTGAACTTGGGGTCGGATTGAAGCTCAAGTTCAAGCGGATCAACGTCGAGGTCGACGTCGTAGAGACCTTCTTCGTTTTTGGTAAGAGTGTAAATAGTGAGATCTGACTCTGGGGATACAATAAGCAGGCGGTTCTGGCCGTGAGGTCCCTCGATTATGCGAATGAGTCGGGCACCCTGATCTTCTAGATCATGAGCAGGTTGTTTTGTGACCTTGAGAGCTTTACCAGAAGGCGACGCAGTCAAGTTGAAGATCTTTGTTTCAGCAATAGTAGACACAACGAGCAACTCGCCATCAGATGAGATCTGGGCGCTTGTAATATTTTCATCATTGCTCAAAGTCATTTTGGAAACTAGCTTCTTGTTCTCCACGTCTAGCTTCTGGCTGTCTTCATCTAAAGTGGTATTATCTGTGGCTCCGATTTTCCAGATTTTAATGGTTTGATCGTTCCAGAACATAAGAAGGCGGCTGCTCGGGACAGCAGCCAGAGGCGGCTGCTGAAGTGTGATTGGGATCTTTTTGTGATCGCCCTCGCCAAAGTTATAAGCATCAGTGACAATGAAAGTTCTCTCAACGCCTCCAGAGACAAGGAAGCTGGAGTTACTAGACTCGTGCAAGGCCATTGCACGGACATCGTGAGAATGCAGCATGCGACTCGACATACTGGACCATCTGCCGAGAGATTTATTAACCAGTCTGTAGTTGACGATTTTGCGGTCGACACCGGCAGAATAGACATTCTCGCCAGCAGCATCAGCAGTGAGACAGAGAACATCGGCCTCATGGACGTCAAAAGTTTGGAGTAATGAAAATCTGGAGAGATCCCAGAATTTGACGCATCCAGTCGAGTCACCAGAAACCATCAGCTTGGGGTTGATCACTTTTACAAACCACACCAACGTAGATTCTTGTTCTTTCGACTGATCGACCTTCATAGTACCCAATATCTTGCCGTGGTTCTCTGCCTTTGTGCTCCACACCCTAATTCTAGCATCGGCCAAGCCACCAACGACCTGGTCATTTCCTCTCCATGCAATTGATAAAACTCTAGCGTCCTGTCGTTGCAAAATTCTCGAGTATTCGATAATTCCCATACCACCAGAAATGTCTAATAGGACGACAGATCCATTATCGCAGCCAACAACAAGTTGAGTTCCGTCAGGAGAAGCAGCCAAGGACCAAATAACTCCTGCGTCGCACTGATAATTGGCTACAGGTAACGATGTGCTTAGATCCCACTCTGTGACTGAGGTCGAGCCTCCGATGGAAAAAAGTCGGGGAGACTCGCCTTTTGGTTGTGCCCATGCCAGACCTTCGACCGATCTACCACGTCCACCACGCAGAGTTAGCTCATGAACCCAGCCCCAGCGGGGGTTCCAGATCTCGATGTCACCGTTCGAACGACCCACAGCCAGGCGAACATCTGAAACTGAAGTGTCTTTAGAGGAAGAGGAAGAAAACTCCAAAGCCGTGATAGGATGTGAACTGAAATCCACAAACCTGCATCTGTGAATATCGAGCGACATTGTGTGAGGTTTTGAAGCAAGTGCGCGTAAGGTTCTTCTTGTTGAAATCAAAGTGAAATTTTCAAATTTGGATCTAAAAGTTTTTTCTTTTCAAATTTTTTAGTAGTATCACGTGCTCTTGGGAGAAACCGTTGGCATGACAACACGCTTGTTTACAATGGATCAAGAGAATAACACACAGTTTTTGGCGACTTTTGAACTCAGCATCATTCACAATCGACGACAAGAAACACACACGACCATGACGCGACGACAATCGGCACCTATTACCGAAGGATATCAAGTTACCAACAAGGATGTCGAACAGCTGCGTACGCTGGTTGCCCAGGCTTTTCAAGAATCACAACGTACAATTGCGAGCCATCGGAAACTGATTGTATCGCTCGCCAATATCCAAGAGCGCGCTGTCTCGGCCGACCTCGAGATTGAGTTCAACAAGACGTTTTGCAAATGTCTAAACAGAGTCCTGCCGGTGAAGCGAACTGAGAAGGCAGCAGACCGCGTAGTGAAACTGGTGGAAGGGTTCTCGCGGTATATTCAGGAAAAGTGTAAGTAAACTGAGAATATTATCACAGTGCAGGGAACTAACAAAACAAGATGCACCTGAAAATGAGGAAGAAGATATTGATACCGTTGCATCGAGGTTTACAGATGAGATTATCAGACATCTATTGAGAGGTGTGGCTGCGAAAGACAAGTTGGTGCGATCGCGTTCGTGTCAGCTTGTCGCAGCGGTTGTTAACGGACTTCAGGAAATCGATGACGAGCTTTATGATAACCTCAAGTTCCACCTGTGCAAGCGGCTCTACGACAAGGAACAGAGTGTAAGACTGAACTCTGCTTTGGCGTTGACACGTTTGCAGGATGACCCTCAGAATATTACCGACGGGACCTTTTCAATCACCAAGATGCTCCTGTCTTTGCTGCAGCATGACCCCAGTCCTGAGGTGCGACGCGCCATTTTGTTCAATCTTGAAAAGAACACCCATAATTTGCCGTACTTGCTTGAGCGTGCGTCGGATGTTCACCCAACAAACCGCCGCTCGGTGTACGCGCGGACTATCAAGGAGATTGGTGATTTCCGTCTTCTCAGCATTGGAATGCGTGAAAAGCTGCTACATTGGGGATTGAAGGACCGTGACCAGACTGTACGCAAAGCTGCCACCAAGATGTTTTTGGGTCTGTGGCTGCATAACGCGAACGACGATCTTTTGGAATTGTTGGAACGACTCGATGTGCTGAACAGCAAGATTGCTGGCACGGCAATGGACGTTTTTTTCTCCAACCGCCGAGACGCGCTTGACAAGATGGAGTTTTCGGAAGAGTTTTGGAAGAACCTGACTCCGGAAAGTATTTTCCTGGTCCGCAAGTTCAACGACTTTTGTGTGAAGGAGAACCTGACAGATCTACTTGAAGAGCGCATGCCAGAGCTTACCAAGATTGGATTTATTATTGAGTACTACTTGGGACAGCTACAGGAGGATCCCTCTGACCCTGAGATGGAGTTTATAGTGGAGCAATTGCTAGTCATTGCGGAGACATACGACTACGGCGACGAGATTGGCCGCAGAAAGATGCTCAGTTTGCTGCGAGATGCGGTCCTAAACAATGAAATTAACGATACCCTAATCAAAGGCTGCATTGCCATTATCCGAAAGCTGTCTGTCAAGGAAAGCGATTTCTCGCAGGTGATTGTCGAGCTCGTTTCAGACGTCAAGGACAAGGTGGAGGATACTAAAGGAGAAAATGAAAGCGAAGACGAGCTGGCCGAGAAGGAAATGCTGGCTATTATCAGGTGTCTATCGATTTCGCAGAGTACGCTTGAGTTGATTGAGCGGCCTATTGAAGACAACGTGTATCTATCGTCACTGTTGGATACGCTTGTGATTTCTGCCGTGAGGAACCATGAGTCGAGAATCCGCGAGCGCGGGTTGTTCTGTCTTGGCCTCTGTTGCCTGTTGAGCAAGAACCTGGCGATTGAAAACATTCTCTTGTTTGGCCACTGTTTCAGCAGAGGTGACACCAACTTGAAGATTCTGGCGATCAAGACCATTAGTGACATTTTGATTACACATGGCACTTCTGTGCTTGACGTGGAAGACGGAGTTGACACGATGAGCATTTACAAGATGTTTTACCGGGCCGTTCGTAATGATGACGATATGGAGACCCAAACGGTCGCGGCAGTGTCGCTGTGCAAGCTATTGCTCGCCGGCGTTATCAAGGAGCCGGATCTCATTAAAACACTGGTGGTTGTTTACTTTAACGGTAGCTCGGCTCACAACCAGCCCATGCGCCAGGCGCTGTCGTACTGCATCCCCGTCTACTGTTTTTCGTCTTCGGCCAACCAGCGGATCATGTCCAGTGTTGTCGTTGACTCCGTGCGGCGGCTGACGCAGGTGTACGACACGGCTGAGAGCGAGATGCTGCCGCCTGCTCAGATCATGCAGCAGCTGATTGACTGGACGAACCCGAACCGCGTTGTGCAGCTGAACAGCAGCGGGGAGACGGTGAGCGGCGGCGGTGCGGACGACATCCACTGCGACGTGGCCATTGACATGCTACAGCGTCTTGTGGACGAGGACAACGAACCCGGTAAGGACGAGCGCAAGGCCCTTATCACGAACCTGAGCAAGCTGTACATTCCAGATACGGTATCGCTGGAGAAGCTCGAGGCGCTGCATGCGCTGGTCGAGAATTACATGGAGAACGGCACGCTGAAGGAGGCATATGTCAAGAACGCGGTGACGAGGTTCTACGCGGAGATCATGAGTACGGTTAAAAAGGCACGGGCGCTAGTCGAGATCAACGCCAGCAAGGCCGGTGAGGACGATGGCGGGGATGTGTCTAAGGAGAGTGTGGAAGCGGCAGGTGCTGAGAGTGATGCGGGCGACAAGGCTCTTGAGAAGGGAGACGAGAGTGTCAGCGCTGAACCGCCTGCCGAAGAAGCAGTGGAAGAAACTGCGGAAAACGCAACTGAAGATGCGGAACATGCTGAAGAAGTCGCTGAGGAAGACGCTGAGGACGACAGAATTGAAATTTCAGATGCCGAGGAGGACGGAATTGAAATTTCAGACGGTGAGGGATCAGACGATGAAATGGAAGAGTAAGGTCATTCATGTTACTTTGCGATGGTTTGCTACGTTTTGCTACGTTTTGGATGGAGTAAATGATTCTTGAATAGTGTTTTTGTTTGTTCGTTTGATGGTTGTTTAATTGTAATGTGTATAATTATTGTGTTGAGTTATGGTTTTGGTTTCAGTGCAAGCTTGATAAAATTATTTCTTCTTTTGCTTCACGATATTCAAGTTGTTTCCTAGGTGGTTCTTCTCGATGATCGATCCTGCATCGGCAGTCTCGTGGAGGCTGAATGGATCTCGTCGACGTCTTCACATGGAGGTGGAGTCCAAACTAATGCTCAGCTAGCGATAGAAACGAAGGGTTTGGGCTTTTTCGTACTTGTCGTAACTGTGAATACGCGAAAGGCTCCTGAAATTTGGAAATTGAGAAGTTTTGGACACAAACGCAGTGGTCGCTTTTTTTCAGGGAGGCTGTGGTAGACTGCGGCACACCACAGCAGACTTTTGAATTCTCTACAACGGGACTCTGCGTAGCCATTACGGGGTACCCTACCAAGCACAGAAACACGACAACGTGTGTATTCGTGTACGTGTGCAGTAAGCTGTTGTCGACGAATTCCCTTTCGGATTGGACACAAGCCAACGGACAACGCACTGCGCTTTAAAAACATGCGAACCCCCCTTTGTTCCATTTGATCTCTTTGCCAATTCTCCTTCACCCCCCTCCCCTTTCCCCATCCTTCAACAAGCCCTTTCTATTCAAATTCAACATGGCTACTAAACTCGCTCCCAAGGACTTTAAGAAGGACTCGGAATTCTCCCAGGCCATGCACGGCGACGGCTCGGCGTCGGGTTTCACTGCTGTCCTCAACAAGAACAAGGAGGCACACTCCACGGCCGTCGAGGGCTACTTCAAGCACTGGGACAATAAGAACTCGGAGACGCAGACTGACGAGGATCAGAAGGCGCGGTTAGAGGACTACAGCACCCTGACCAAGCACTACTACGATCTGGCCACGGACTTTTACGAGTATGGCTGGGGATCCTCGTTTCACTTCTCGAGATACTACAAGGGCGAGAGCTTCCGACAGGCGAGTGCCAGACACGAGCACTTTTTGGCGCACCAGATGGGTCTGCAGGCCGGCATGAAGGTGCTCGACGTTGGCTGCGGTGTCGGCGGCCCGGGTAGAGAGATCTGCCGATTCACCGACTGCAGCATTGTGGGCCTCAACAACAACGACTACCAGATCCAAAGAGCCCGGCACTACGCCAAGAACCTCAAGCTTGACCACAAGCTGTCCTACGTCAAGGGCGACTTTATGCAGATGGACTTTCCGGACGCTTCCTTTGACGCCGTGTACGCCATTGAGGCCACTGTGCACGCGCCCGTGCTCGAGGGTGTGTACAGCGAGATCTACCGCGTGCTCAAGCCCGGTGGAACGTTTGGCGTGTACGAGTGGGTTCTGACCGACAAGTATGACGAGACCAACGCGAAGCACCGCGAGATTGCGTACGGCATTGAGGTCGGCGACGGCATTCCTAAGATGTACAAGGCCGAGGTTGCCGTGCAAGCGCTCAAGAACGTTGGCTTTGAGCTTACCTACGAGAAGGATCTTGCCGAGGTTGGCGACGAGATCCCTTGGTACTACCCGCTGACTGGCGACTGGAGATACGTGCAGTCCGTGGGCGACCTGTTTACGTTTTTCCGCACCTCGAAGCTGGGCCGCCTGTTTACCATGGAGGCCACGGGCTTGCTTGAAAAGCTCAAGATTGCGCCTGCGGGGTCCAAGAAGGTGACCATTGCGCTTGAGGACGCGGCTGTGAACCTCGTAGCAGGTGGCAAGCAGGGCATCTTCACGCCCATGATGCTGTACGTTGCCAAGAAGCCTCTCACTTCTGAGTAATGTAGTTGATATCGATCAATGGCTTCTCGAGATCCATTTGATTCTCTTGAGATCTCTCTCTCTCTTTTAAACATTCGAGATCAGAGATCAAAGCCGTTGCTTTATTGGAAAAGTCTCATCAGTACGTAGAAAAGAAAAAGTCATGTGATTCCAGCTTTGTGTTGAACTGTTTTTGTTGTAATGTATTATGTAATGTCTAATATATTTCATTCCCGTTGTGGTTGTTGAAGTGCCGAAAACAGCCACTTCCGCCGTGATGCACGTGACCGCTTTGAGCCTCGTAAAATCTTTTTTTTGAATTTCGAATTGACCGCTTTGGGGAGCGGAAAATGCGCATGAAGTGCATGAAGATGCGTAAGGCGCATGAAGTGCTGCCTAATTGGGGTCATGTGGAGAGGAAAGGGGCGCCTGCCTTGGCTACGCGTATGCTATAGGCCCGGCTTATACCGGTGGGAAGTAGCTCGCATACTATTGATAGCACACGTTAACTTAGTACGTAAATAGCTAGGGGTTACCCTGCCTCTGGGGCCTTTGTGCCTTAGGCGCCTTCGTGGCCTTTTCGGCTGCTGCCTGCCGATCGATGAGAGTCGCGTCGCTTGAAAACTCTGAGATTCGCTGGCGGACGAAGCGAAAAGGCTGCGAGCAGAGAAAGAGACTGAGACACTGAGAACTGAGAGCTAATAAGACACTAGTGAGAAGAAGAAGAAATAAAACAACCACGTAGTACCGCCACTTCCAGAATTAATATATTAGAGAAGTATCATCGACACTTTCGCATTCCAAGTGGCTCCTTCGTTCCCTTTCACCTCCTGAACAGAAAACTCCACGAATTCAGCTAATACGCCGTATCCACGTCTGTACTCTAACTACTCCAACAGCCAAATATAAAAAATCCTCCACTCTTTTCACTGCCGCACCTACGCACAAACAGCACTTGAGTGTGCCAATAGTAATAATAATAATAACCATATTCTGATCAGAGTAGTACTAATACCAAGTACCTTTTCCACTTGACACAAGAGTCCTTTGCCAAGCCGTTACAACTCTGCCAGCCTGACTCGCGAACCAAACTCCTTCGCTGAACGTTGTCGACTTCTTTCTCTTCCACCACCACCACCACCACCACTGCCTACTTCGCGACACGCCTTAATCCTTCTCTCGAACAGCACACGTCATGCACTCGAGACTACTCTCTCCCCTCTTCGCGGGCCTCCTCGCCCTGCTCTTCCTCGTAGCGGCCACCACCGCCGCAGATATCGTGGAAAAGAGAGAAGAAAAGGAAGAGCCCTTCAAGAACGAGGTCTTCCACGATACATACATGGCCAAGGACGAGGCCGTCATCACGCCCCGAACCCATCCCTACCTCTTCTCGTTCACGGGCCGCTGGCTCCGCCGCAGAGACGTGTTCCAGGCCTCCAGCTGGCCAGGCACCTCCGTCACGGTCCTCATCTACGGCCAGTCGTGCCGCATCAAGGTCCAGGCGCCCGTCAAGTCAGGCATCGTCGACGGACAGACTTTTGTGGCTACCGTCGACAACGGCCCCCAGCTGCTCCTCACGTTGCCCAGCTACAATGCAACCGAAAACCCTGTTTTTGAGCTTAATATCGATCTCCCAGAGGTCGACAACACGATCGAGGAGGGCGCAAAGGAAAACAACGTCTTGATCCCCCATATCGTCGAACTCGTGTCAGAACCAAGCCACCCGATCAGACTTGTCGGCGTCATCATGCAGAACACGCTCATCCAGCAGGGCCGGGACTGGCTCAGAAGACAGGACCTGATCCCTACCATTGAATACATTTCTGATAGACCCAAGGACAGCCTGCCCCTCAACCAAACGGCCGTCTACCATGTGGCGCGACAGCTGGGACTCAGACAGGACTACATTGTGCAAAGCGACATCTGTTTCTCGGCCGAGTGCTCGCGCAAGCGTGCCGGCCTCGCCGAGCAGTACACGTTCTTCACGCCCTTCAACGGCAACCCGCGTCCCCAGGACTCCAAGGAGCCCATGCCCAACCGCTACGTCTTCCACCGCGACGACCCGCTGATGAAGGTCAAGGAGCCCGAGTTTGTGATTGTGGACGTGGGCGACAACGACCTGGCGCACGACGTCGACGGCCTCGAGTTCATGAAGTCGCTGCAGCAGTTCCTGGGCAACCTCATTGTCAACGCGCGGCCCGACTCGGAGATCTTCGTGCTCATCCGCACCGGCCGCTACGTGACCGAGACCGAGGACGCCATCATCTCGATGCGCCACGCCAAGCTGCACGCCGTCAAGTTCGGCGCCGACACCATGGAGTGGTACAAGTCCTTCTACTGCTCCTACGTCATCCCGCTCGGCGACAGCAGCTACCCTTATCGCGAGCTCTGCGGCACCGCCTACGAGCAGCTCACCGCCGGCAGCCACATCAACTTTGCCGCCCTGCTCAAGGGCCTCTTTCTGTTCACGTTTGTGACCGGCGCCCTGGTGTCCTTGTACGTCAAGCGCCGCACCATTGTGACCTACGTCAACGAGGTCCGCGGCTACGGCAAGCTGCCCCAGACCGAGAGCTAAATTTTTTATGAAAAATAAAAGTAAGCCCAGGTCAAACAAGGGGAGAGAATGCGAGTGAGTGATATGAAGAGATATATGGAAGTCAGATGGAAAAGGAATGACAAAAGGAAGGATGTCAAAAGAATCCAAGAAAGCATATAATAAAACAGAAAAAACAAAATAAACAAATAATAGTACAAAAATCTTCAAATGTTGGTATAGTAGTTTAGTGGTATAATTTTTTCAAGTTTAATCTGAAGTGTTAATTATAAAGTATAGTACAATTACTTGCCCCGGTCTCGCTTCAAGCCAGATCAACGGAGCCCCCTGAATCTTCATGGCCAATACATATAAAAAATTGGGATTAATTAATATTAAACATTACGCTTACACACAACTAACCAACAAACGACGGCAAGGACAGCGCTAATAATACAATAAAACTTTTTTTTTTTTCACTGATTCTTTTGAATCTTTCTTCTTTTTTTTTTTCTCTTTGGTCTTTGGGGTTTTCCGTGTTTTTTCGTGGTTTTTGCGTTTTCTTGTACTGATTTCAAACAAAAAAAGAGATAAAAATGCAATCATGCTGATTTCCTCAATCACTTTCAAATTCACCATTTAAGAGATGAAAGTGGTCTCAATGTAGCCATGACCAGCCTCCTCGACAATGGGGTTGTTGCCCTCAGCGTCGGTGATCTTGATGGTCATAGCCTTATCGCTGTACTGATAAATGTATGGCTTGGCACCCGACACGCCGGCAACGACCTTCTTGACGAAATTGGGGATCTCCGCCATGACGTCGACGCGCTCCACAAGGTGAGACAGATCGGCGTGCAGGTGTGCGGCCACAGTAGGCTTTGGGTCCTCAGCCTCGGGAGCAGGGCCCTGAAGATCAAACTCAATCTTCTTGGGTGCGGGCCAGCCAACCTCGTCTTCGGAGGCATCGATGTGCGTGCTCTTCACGTCAACCGATGTGAACAGCAGCTTGTTGAGGTGTGTAGCGGCACCAATGCTCACAGTCTGCGAGCCATACGAAACCGGAGTCGTGAACTCCATGACGACTGCACTGGCGGTGGGGCCCTGGAAGTTGGCAAAGTTCCAGCGGGCAGCAGCGTGGTGAGGCTTCATGCCCTGCATGGCCATAACGTACATGCAGTGGCCGTCAATGTCGATTTTATTGCCCTTGATTGAAATCGATCCCTTCACAGAGGCTCTGGGCCAAAACACGTGGCGCATAGAGCCCCAGGGTGCGGCCGCATCAGTACCGTAAAGAGAGGTTCCGTCAGATCCAATCTTGAATCCCTCTGCCTCTCTAACAATTGTAAAGTCCACAATGGAGTCTTCACAAACGTTAGAAGACAGCTTGTATGAGTTGCAGTCCTGGCTGAGAGAGACATGAACCTCGTGCGCGTTGAACTCAGTGCCCTTGGCCTCGTAGTCCTCAAGATGAGTCGAAGTCCACACAGACTCCTCTGGCTTATCGTCATGGACGACACGGCACGTGAATTGAGCCGTGAAGGAAAGCCCAACAGGGTTCGACTGGATGATCTGAGCAAATCCATAGTGACCAGATTTGGACGTGAAGTAGAACGTCTGAGTCTCAACATGAGACGACCAGGGCGCACGCCATTCAAGATCCTCGCGGGTGAGAGCACCAAACGGGTTCTTGTCCTTGACGGTGTCCACAATAGAGTGGAACGCTTCGGCACCGTAGATAGGCTCGGTGGAACCGGTGAGTGCAGATACGCTGGTTGAGTTAGACTATGTGTGGATCAAGCAAACAAAGGGACGGATCGCTAAAAAAGACCTCCGGAGTAGAGAGGGGTGTCAAACATACCTTCCTTGAACCCACTTCAACATTGTGCTTGGATAATATACTTTTAAACTGGAAAGAGTTGGGATTGGAGTGGTGGCGGTTGAGGTGGAACGGGGGGCGAGTGAATAGAGGGAAGAGAAAACAAGAAAACGACAACTTCAGGGGATTTCCGTCACTCAAAATTTGTTCGTATTTTTTTTGCCTTGCGTGCATGGGGGAGACAGCAGCGGAATGCATGGCCGCGGTGGCACTAGGGTAGGGGTATAGTCCACAAAGAGAAATTTGAGTGCAACAATTTTGTTTATTACCGAAAATGCAACACAGCAAACCTTCGAAGAGGCGTTTTGAGTATACTTGTAACATACTTGCAAGTCTTGGAGACTGGAATTAATTGCTGAAAGAGCTTAGGATAACATTTGGATTAGTGATGCGACACTGGGTAATCACTAAACTACGATATATGCGAATTGGGGCAACTTTACACTGACCCTAGTGCGACAAATACAATAGGACTGGTTCATAATGGAAAACGCTTGATTCAGGGCCGTCTATCGATAAATAAAACGGCACAGGCTACCAAAACCTCCCTTCTGGATTAGTATTCAGCTTGCAAGTAGATACTCTATTAACCCAAGAGCCTGTATATATATATATATATATATATATATATATGAACGTTTGGTGGACAACTTGAGAACTAATAAATAGCTCAAGATCAACTTTGTAACCCAACAATTAAACTGATCGTATAGGAATATAGTTTGAATCGGTACAGAAGAGAAAAAAAATGCTAAATTACAAAAGATAGCATCGGAATACCCATTGAAAGTAAAAAAAAAAAAGAACACAGCAGTTCTCGCATATATTCTAGCTCAAAGTTGCAGCTTTATGAAGGAAAATTGTTGGAGCATGCATATTCAAGCGCTTGGCTATGAAATCTTGGCTATATACTTCACCATTTTCCAACCTGCTCATTCACTTTTTCAGATTGTACTAAGCGCCTTTTCTTGCATTATCCAATAACCTGAACGAGATTCATACCAAAGCAACGTCAATATCAAGGGAAACTCAACCATTCAGTAATGCTAGATTCATCAAAGTCATTTGATCTCTTGATTATATGTAGCTGAGTATCACTGAGTTTGATGCATATAGAAATGTTTATTGTTCGCTGCGGCCCAAGTGCAACTGCATCCGATAGACATCGCTTAGGAAGGAGACTTTAGGATCTTGTTAAGGTAATGGCGGTAGAAAGCACGGCATTGTTCTCTGTTTACTGTATGATATTTGACTTCGAGACGGCAAATCTTAGCGAATCAAAAATTACAGCATCAGTTACCTCGTCTCCTTTTGTACAACCCATCAAAGGGCTCGAGCTCTTCCTTTGGAATTGTTTTCAAGTATTATACCTAGTGACGCCTTGGTAAATCACAAAACATAAGGACTGGGATTGGGGGTTGAAAGCATCCTGACTAGTTACTGACTCCGTCCTCTAAATCCAACTCACACCAATGGCGACAATTTTCTTGAATGCTCACCTACTTACCTGTTAGTACGACCCTTTCTCTGTGATATTATTGGATTGGTGGAACTTGCGTACCTAGATCAATGACTAATACTTGAATACTCAATCGAACAATTCAGCAGCCAGCTAAGATTCTCAAAGGCATGGAGTTTGGTAGAGGCATTGATGGTGTAATTGTTTTAGATGGGAATTCCCTGGAATTTTTATCTTCAAAGTGCTTTCATTCTAAATCCCGTGGCACTTTGATGGTGTAGTGATTGAAGGCTCTCTCTTGCGCAAATCGAGTTGCCAGTCTCCTTCCAACGCAAGACTCTTGTGACTCTCGCAGACTGTGTATGAATGATTAAAACCAAACTCCACAATAAATGGAACAACGACCAACTCCCAACAAAATTAAGAGACAAGTAGTTGAACCAGTTTCATTTCTTAATTCATTTATATCAGCTGAAGCTATGTCTTTTTGAAGTTAGAACAAATCATGAATAGTATATTCCACTATCAATTGAACGTTCGGATACACATCCTTTGATTTCCGAAAATAGTAAAACTAAAGATTTTCTGATGAATTCTGAGTAGTGATAGAAGGACCAAGTTCCAGAGATATTGTCATGTACTGACTGGAGTCTTGACCTGTTGTAGTCATACCCCAGAGGCAGTATTTAAATGTTATTAACAACTGTGAACGCTGTGGACAGCCTGACACCTTGCACAAACTTGTGAGCTGCCCTCAGAGCGATAAGCAAAAGTATATTCTATTCGGAAAATATCCCCCGAATTACCCACATCTCCTATACAGCAAGTTTGGTCAGGCATTTGTTGCATTATTTGCAACAGTAAACTAACCCCACGAGAGATCAAGGAGTAATAATATTGGGCCATGGCTTTTTCTTTTGACGAGTTAGCTTTTTCTAGCCAGCATCGTTCTATATGTTAAAAGAAATTTGAAGGAGAGATCATATTCAAACTAGCTTGGGTATAAGAAGGATGCAATGAAAAGATGCGACAGACAAACAAGAAAATTCAAACGAAAAGAGTCAAGTGGCCCCAAGTCACTAGGTGACGTATGTAATTTTGCGACTTAGTACAAACATCTCGTTGCAAATTAAGCAAACATTTAGTGAGTGTATGGCGCTCTGCGTTTGCAATAAACTGCTGATGATGCGTTTGTTTACTGTAAAATGATACAACTAACGTTGCAGTAGTTATATAAACATAAAGTAGAGCCTGTGTCAGTGCTTTTCTGACACATACAGATCTTAGTAATGATAAATCTGTTTACCATCCCGTTTAAATACAGGCTCTAGCTAGAACCTCATACACACTGCGTTATCACACAGAGATCTTTTTTTCAACGAAAGAAACTATGGGCCTCTATAGTTTAATACTTTACTGGTATTTTTGCTTTGAATATAAATGCGATACTAATTATAAACCCACTTGCATCAACTTTGCTTTTATCCACCCATTCACAAAAATATTTGCAATATAAGCTAAAATAAAACCATAAATTTCTGCCTTCAAAAATGATGCCTTGCTAGCTCAATCGGTAGAGCGTGAGACTCTTAGATAACTAGTTATCTCAAGGTTGGGGGTTCGAGCCCCCCGTAGGGCTTACTTTTTTCTTCCTTTTGTTATACCAGAAGAGCACTTAGATGATTTTTTTTCCGTTTAATCGGCTATAACGCAAAAGAGAAAATGAAATAAAACCTTTACAATCAAAGGAAACAAAATTAAAATAAAAATTCCGGACTTAGAACCTTTAAGACCATGTTCCGTTTAATTGGCTTTCACCAGTATCACAATCTCGCCGTACATACATACTGAAAGTCCTTCTCTCTAGTTGATGTAATTGAGAACTTCTGTGTAAGCAAACCCTCAAAGAGATAAAGAAAATAAAAGACACAGGGCAATATTCACGTAGATATTACCATTTCGTCCCTGGATTTCCAAAAGCTTGCAATGGACTGCAGACTTTTTTTGGAGTTGAGTAGAATTGAGAGATCCAGTACTGGGAAAATCTCAATCAAGTGTTACCTTTGCTTGCTATGGATGGGGCATTCTGTGAGTATTTGAAATATTGTGGGTGCTGCCAGCATTAACGGTCGTACAAGTCTGATGGTTTGCTAAATATTTTATTTCACTCGCCTGTTAGACTATGACCAGTCCGCTTAATAATGATGCTAAGGTTCTTACGGGGTTGTTCTTCTAAAATCTTTTCGGTGACAAGCTTTGGGATCTTGAGCATGCATTTGGCATCGGGTGTAACGGACTGGCACCATTCGTGTTATCCACGGGTTTTACATCTGTATAATGGCTACATTCAACTAGGTAGAGTCACTTGACTATTTTTCTTCGTGCTTCTATGTTTTGTTTTCAGTAGTTTTGCAACCGCTCGTGCTACTCAAATAGTTTAGTCTGACAATGCCAAAATACTATACATGGAAGTGTACCTAGTTCTTACAGAATGTTGCCATCTTCTGTCTGTTAGTAAATATGAGTTAATCAACTTTCCGAGTGGCTTTGTTATTCACAGACCTTGTTGTAACAGCTTTTATTTCATCGCCGCCAAGTATATAAATCTCAGTCTTCGGTGAGATAACAGTATTATCTCCAACACCTCGATAAAAGTTGTTTGCACCGCATCTAGAATTTTTTGCAAACACTTGTTTTGCACCAGCAAGAGTTGATGTTGTGTCTTATTCTTGTACCATACCTCAAGGTCGTATTCAAAAGAAGTTGAGCACACCCCTATCCTGTACATGTATAAGCTTCTTGCCGCAATCTCAGCCATATGATGTCTTTTCTTCTTCTTAGGCCTCCCAGTCTCCAAATCCTTCCCATCACCTTCTGTGCGTTAACTCTTGCTATTCCAAAATAAGACTTAAAAGACAAGTCTTCATGAAGAGTACTGCCGAGTAGTTGACCCTATCTGATTCTCTACTGCCCTTTCCCATCCGGCAAGTGTGAATCATTGCCCTCGATCTCATCAACGCGATTATCTTAGGCTTGTGTTTTTTTTCGATCTTTTGTCGATCTATTTTTTCAAAATAGTTGAGCTATAGACTTAGAATGAGCCCATGCACAGTACATTTTGAGAGAGTTTGAATATCGCTTGACTTAGCAGCATTTTTACACCCTCTTTTGCAGACAAAGACAATAATGTTGCCTAAAAAGTTAGAAATTCTCACACCAACCTCTTTGGTGCTATCGTAGAGCGATGTAGCGTGGAGTAAAAAAAACAGTAGAGACGCACAGAGCCTTTGCGGAATTCGCTTGCTCACCTTTTTTTTCTTCTTCGAGAATGCCAACATTCATACTCGCTTTGAGGTTAGTCACAAAGTGATTTACCCAACTCTCCTTGCCGCACTTGGTAGACCTAGTTTTTCCATGCTCTCAATAAGCATACCCCTAGTAAAACTGCCAAATGCATTCTTGATAGCATTTATTAGGCAGATAGATTGATGATTGATAGGTGGAATTTTTTTGCATCATTCGGTTAAAACGCTAAAGAAGAAAAAAATCTAACTTTCACCTTTACAAAAAAAAACAAAAAAAAATGAAATGAACCTTCGGACTCAGTACTTTCAATGTTATGTTTACTCTTTTTACTTAACAAAATCAATTTCGCTGTAATTCGCCTTTTTAAAGAGGGAATTGCAATATATGTTGAAATAAAACCGTAAATTTTGACTCTCAAAAAGGTGGCCTTGCTAGCTCAATCGGTAGAGCGTGAGACTCTTAGATAACTAGTTATCTCAAGGTTGGGGGTTCGAGCCCCCCGTAGGGCTTATTATTTTTCTCATCAATTTCTTTCTACCAGAAGGAAGCTTTTTAATCGATCATCTATAATAGGTTAGACATCGTAGCAGCCTGCTACAAACTTCTATAATCAGCTACTTTGGACGATCTGAGTGACACTAGTTGTATGGCAAACATTGAGGAATAATTATTAATTGCAGTACGACTGGAGATGACACAACGCTTTGAAAACGAGTATGACGTGACCATCTCCTCTATTATGAATAATAATACTTGTACAATGGAAGTCGAAAGAACTTGATCAAAAACCATATTCTTTTGGCACTCTTTCGCTGTTATCTATGGGCCACTAGAATATAAGATTATTTTACCCCGCAAGGCCTGTACAGGAGGTAACTTCAAAGTCCCTTTGATCCCGGATGCCGTCTTTATAATTTTGAACCAGGATGCTTAAACTGGCAAGCTAGACTGCATTCCCTAAAAGCTGCACCAAGAGAACCAATATTTTCATGATCCGGTTAATTATGTAGTTCTCTTGGGCACGGTACGGCTTGCACAGCTCTGAGGTTAGGTTTCATGATCCTCCTCCTCACCAGAATTGTCCAGAACAAAATAAGATAAGGCCCACAGTGAACCGCCGAACTTTCGAGAAATCACGAGATTTAAATTCGTTGTGGCAAAAAGTCAACGTAGTATCAAACTGGATAAACCCACATAATTCCACAAATTGCTCTATTCTGTATTGCTGTATTTTCAAAATGGTGGCGCTGGCTGAAAGAAACTTGACAGAAAAATCTAGATGATCAAGAGATCTGAGGTGGACCTTGGATCTGCAAGTTATAAATAAGAGGGTTAGAACGGCCTCTTGTCATGATTTCAGTCTCAAATTACAAACAACACTTTCCAGCTTTACTATATTGCCAAGCGAAACACTAAACAAACTTACATCGAACACATTCACATCGAACAAAAACACAATGTCTCTTATTTTCCAACATCCTTTTTTCAAGCCCGCTTTTGAGCCTTCCTTCGAGTCTTCGTTCAACAGTCTCTTCACTGACCTGACCAATTTCGATCGGCAAGTGAGCACCTTCTTCGATAAGACCTCCCAATCACTCGACACCTCATTACGTGCGCCGCCCATTGACGTGCACGAAACCAGCAAGGCGTACAAAGTCAAAGTCTCACTTCCTGATGTCTCTACGCGGGACCTCAAAGTTGACTTTGACGCCGACCGCAACGAGCTGCTGATCCAGGCCAAGACGCAGTCTTCCTCGTCTTCGTCAAAGGACAACAATGCTAAGGATGCAAAGAAGCACAGGACATTAATCTCTGAGCGGTTCGCGGGCAGCTTTGAGCGCCGCGTGGTATTCCCAGCCCAGGCGAAGATTGATGACACGGGGATTAAGGCGAAGCTTGTGAATGGCGTACTTACAGTCCGCTTGCCGAAAGTCGTGCCTGCTGCAATTGAGGAAGCGCCAAGGACTAAAGCAATCACAGTTGAAACAGAAGCACCTGAAGAGGTCGCGGCTGAAGCAGTAAAACCTGCCGAGGCTATTGAAGCTGCTAAGCCCACTGACTCTACCGAACAGAAGGCCTAGTTCATCCTGGCTTGATTATCCTGTAGGTCATACAGTGTGATAGTTCCTAACAATAATAGCTCTAATAGTATTGTATTAGTTCGCGCGTTTAATTAAATAACATGATAATAATAACACATTAATTCAACGTGAATACAAACAAAAATTCACACTGCACTATTTTGATGATCAAGAAGATTTCAGCCTCTCAACGCGTTCTGCATAACAATTTGAAGCACATGGCCCATTGAATATCAATTTACGTACTCTAGATCCAGATGTATTGAGCCATGATGATAACTCGGTGGACCTTGCGTGCACTTGTACGCGTAGTAATTCAATTATATTGCGCGTGCTTGATATCGATAAATCCCAAAGAAACACGGTGCGCCTTATCCAAATCAATGGATTTTTTTCGATCCCAGGCTGTGCCCAAGGAGCCTTTGCTCCGAGGTCCTGGCGGTACTTAATATATATTACTACCCATGCATGACAATTCTTTATTTATTATTATTATTATTATTATTATTTGTTATGTCAACTGCGGTTTACGTACTCTATAGACGTTAGCAGCCAGCCAGGATACCCGGGGGACCAATGTTAATTTATTTATTTACTACTTTTGTAAGTCAACATTGACTAATAGCTAGGATCGATATCATCATTGATCTGGGTGGTACTTCCATGCATGTAACTTCAAATGTTCGTAACACAAAGGGCCTTTATTTGGAGTTAGCACTTGAGCCCAGTACTAGACTACATGCGGCAGGCCTGTCATGCATATAATAGCTACTAGTATATAAGTACACGTATAAGAAGAAGAACTAAAAGCGAAGTTGACCACTCGCGAGTCAAACTGACAAGAAGTGAGGCGCCCTCAGAATTGAGTACTTTCCTATGAAGTGGTAGTGAAATCGGTGACAAGTAGTACATACTGGCACCAGGGCCCATTCCTGTCCATACGTGGCCATGTTCACTCCAAGTATGCAGTATTTGTAAAAATCTGGAGTTGCGAGTTTCATGTTGGTCTGCAATGATGTGCTGATCAAATCATGACTACATAGCTGAGCCTTCTGACACATTGCATTGCAATACCACGCCTATGGACATAGCGTACAGTAAATATTGTTACCTGTCCAAGTGACCATGGACTATTTGAGTACAATTTTCCGCCAGACGCGTAGATGTGAATAATGCGCCTGGCAGATAACTTAGCCACAGATAACTAGCCGTCTAGTAGCTAGAGCTGGCCGTGGGCGCTTGAGTATATACTGACATGGTGGCCAATTCACTATATCCATCTGGCATGTTTATGAGCATTTCGGTTTCACTACATTCGTATCTATTCCGGGGCGAAAGCTCCTCAGAAAGCGACAGCAGCTAGCAGCAGCAGGGGGAGGAGGAGCAACAGATGATGGCCTCTGCAATCAGCCGAATGGTTTGAAACTTTTGAACATCCCTGCACCTCACGCGCCTAAACTGAGCTGCAGCATTCTTGAGCCTGATGTCAGACCTAAGGCTGTTGAATATCGTGATGGGCGAAGGCATCAACGATATCGATGCCGATATCGCGACGGCCTAGAGTAGATGATCCATTTCAACACACAATTGAGTATCAAAGTTTGGGCAAAGGCAGGGTCAAGGGCCCGCCGGCAGAGAGAATTATTATCTGCAGAAACGTAGAGTCTAATCAACATAACCATAATTTAGCAGCACTTGGGTTGCAGTAGATGGAACCTTATAAGCCCTGGAATTTCTCAGTTTGCATTCGACGGGCTGCAGTAACAATACTCACTTGCTTCTTTTATAGCGCTGACATCTTTGAATTAGCCTGCGGCGTGTGAAGAGTCGCTAGCACTCGGCTTGTATTCTCCATTTGAAATTTCATTTGGAGTTCGATGATTTATTGTCGTTGATTATTACTACGTTGCGCCCCTTGGAGATACCCGAAACGACTGGGCTCAGGGAACTCCTCTCGAGGCTTCGATATTTTCCAGATATTGCCAGTGGCGTAGACGCCACGACACAAGGGGATGCGCCTCAGCCGTCACAGGGCAGCAAGAAATGCAAGAAATGGATTGAGACATTTCTGGTGGCGCCTGCCAAACGATCGTCAGAAGCCGTGGGTCTGTGGGCGATTCCTCCTTATGGAGGATTTGCGCTCAACTCCGCCTGGGCCCCAAGGAAATGGAAAAATCCTTAAAGTGGTGCGCGTACGCTTTCTTTTTTGCTCTGTGTTTCTACAAATGTAGACAAATGTAGACAGGTGTAGAAAAAAGCTAACGACAGAAGGCCGTATTCAAGATTCCTAACCGCGCCGCTCTGTTGAAACTCGAAGGCTTTTCTGCTGTGAATTCTTTCCAGATGCGCATATGTTCCATGTTGTTAACTAATGTATACTCAAGTGGGCTAAGAACGCCTCAAGGCACAAATGTCGAGATCTATAGCCTTAGCCTGGAAGAATTAAAAACTTTGTTCTGGATGGCCCTTATAATTATGGAACATCACTTTTGAGGCCATGACGTCAAACCTTAGACAAAGCTTGATGAGCTTGGACCATTCTTCCGAAGATCCAAGACGCGACCGCGGCCTTAGGTCCCTTGAAGCGTTGTAGAAAAAAACAAAAAACAAAACAAAGGAACGCGCGCTCGAGCAAGACAAAGCAGCCTGACAAGGAAAGCACGAGCCATGGGCTCTGACCTTAAAGAATGACGAGCATGTCTAGATGGGCCGGGTCCACGAATGGTCTAATCGGGGTCCAAGAATGGCGAGGTTGGGCATACCGTAAGCTCCGATGCAATACTTCCACTGAATGTGGATTGAAAATTTTCACACCGGCCGGCCCATGGTCTATTCGTGATGAAAATAGAAACACCCGGCTGGATCTGGGCTGAGCTATGGTGTGACTTTGGTTTGTCTCGTCTACACCTTCCGGTAGTTTGGTACTACCGTCAAGTCAAAATTCTAATTTGGTGCTTAAATGTTGATGGAAAAAGCTCTGAACTATAACCTGACCGACGGCGCTGTCAAAGCTCAAGCAAAGTTTACGAGTTTCCTGGCATCTGCGGTAACTACTATAGACGACGTGCCCAAGGTGCAAATATGTTATTGCCTGAAAATCTTCGTGATAGTATGTATAGTTGATAATAGCATATGCGACGACTTTCACTTTTTCTGCTCAAAGGCTGGGCTGCTACTAGCTAACATCTCCGTAGATCCCGTAGATCCACGTAGGTCTCAGACAGACTTGAGCCTTATTCATTGTTCGCTCCGCCAGTCTTCGCTGCAAACATTTCAACTATGGAGACTATTTACAGCCATTTGATGTATGCCCTAACCCCGGGACACGTACCGATGTGTCTGTCATCATTTGTCATCATTTGTCATTTTACACCCCGTCTCCTCTGGGCCTCAGGAGAACATTTCAAACCTCCAGAAAGTTGAAATCTTTTTGGGCACAACTCCCTAAAGACGTTTCTCTCGCTTTACGCACTTTTAGTCCTTGTCATTTCCGTTCGTTTCAGTGTTGGGGTTGTGGTTTAACGTACACGCAAGTTTCTTTTATCTCCATACAAATCAGCTGCCTCTCCCTATTCATTGTTGCACCCGCCAAAGTCTTTCGCTCACTAGCACTTTGTTTCTCTCTTTCTTGCACATACACAACGTCCCCGGACCCCCATGATAAACCATAGACAACGACAAGGCGTCGCATGGACCGTGATACTCGCACTAGCCTTGTGCTGGACGGGTTTAGCGCAAACGACGGTAGAGAGCGACGAGTCGGTCCCCAGCGCTCTTCCGACTATCAGTGAGTCCCCGCTGGAACTCACGCACGCCAATTTCCAGGAAAACGTCGGCACCGGCGTGTGGTGGATCAAATACTTTTCACCCTACTGCCATCACTGCACTTCCTTTGCGCCAACTTGGGCCAAAATCCATAGAGAACTAGGGCCGGAGCTAGCGGAGCCCCGCGAAGGCCAGAATCAGAGTCAACTACAATTCGGAGACGTCAACTGTGTCACAGAGGCCGATCTGTGTAGTAAAATGGGCGTCAGGGCATACCCGGCTGTGATTCTGTACAACAATGGGGTGGAAGTCGACCATCTCAAGGGAGCCCAGAAGGAGAAGTTTCTCAAGAAATACATTCGTGACCAGCTGGATCTAATTTCCAAGCAGCCAGTGTCGGGCGGCGCGTTTCCTTCATTCCCGACAAGCGAGGATTCGGTGCACGATGTGTACCCCGGCTCTTTTACGCAAACGGACGACGATCAAGAGGTCCTTGCGGAGCAAGAACCGAACACGTTAGGGCGCTCGGTCGCACTCACATACAAGGAGTTTAATAGGAGAGTCACGGCGACACGCGACAGCTGGTTCATCCAATTCTATAGTCCCAAATCGGCGTACTCGCGTGACATCCGCCCCGCATGGAGTCAATTATCACAGCAAGCCAAGGGGCTTTTAAATATTGGCGAGGTGAATTGCGACGAGGAAAAACAGCTTTGTAAAGATGCTGGAGTGAGCCAAATGCCCATGCTCAAATTTTTTGCGTCGAGCATTCACAGCGAGTACAAGGGCCTCCGAGGGCTGGGCGATTTACTGCAGTTCTTGGACCGTGCCGTTGAGGCGCGGAAGCCGCGCCAGATTGGCATGAAAGAATTCACAGCAATGCGCAAGTCAACCGACAACGAGGTGACGTTGCTGTATCTTTACGACCGGACCACAGCCAAGGAGGATTTCCAGGCGCTGGAGAAACTGGGCGTAAGCATGGTTGGGACTGTGAATATTGCACAGTCGAACGACACAAAAGTCGCCAAGGAATTGGGGGCCACGCAGTTCCCGGCATTGTATGCAGTGAGTGCCGACAAGGTGGTGCAGTACATAGCCAAAAGCCCGCATCAAATCCGGGACCATGCCAAGTTGGTGGAGTGGACGCGGGCCAACCGCGCGCCACTAGTGCCGCAACTGACGCCTTTTAACTATGAGGACGTTTTCAAGCAGCAGGTGGTAGTTCTGGCGATCCTCGACCCGCGCGATCCTGACACGACGTCCGCTGCCATTAAGGAGCTGACTGCGTGTGCCAAGGAGCTGCAGGACATTTTGCGGAAGGAGGAAGCGGAGGAACTACTCGAGCTGCGCAAGAAGAAGCAACTCAAAATCGACGAAGCCAAGGACAAGGACGACAAGAAGGCTGAGAACGCCGCCAACAAAATCAAAGTCGAGGTGTCGAAACGGCAGCCCGTGGGGGTGGCGTGGATTGACGCTGTGTTTTGGGAACGCTGGATCAAGAGCCGATACGGGTCGTCGCCCGGCGGCGGCTTTGACGCGCGCGTCGTGATTAACCACGAAAGCGCGGGTGTATACTGGGACCGGACCCTCAGCGGCGCGACGTTAAGTGCGAGCCGGACGCAGATCCTCGAGACGCTCGAGGCCGTTCTGAAGCCTTCGCCCAAGATCCGGGCGGTGCGGCTTCAAAACAGCCTCAGCAGCATGGTGCTAAGAGCGCAGGCGGTGGTCAGCCAGCACCGCGTGTTTACGGCTGCTTTCTGCAGCGTGGTGGTGTTTGCCGTCTGGTACCAACGGCACGTGCGGTCGCGGCGAGGCGGCGACGAGGCCGGCGGGTTTGGACTATTGGGCAAGTTTGATTAGTGTGTTTATATCAGCATTGAAGGAGGGAGCACTTTAGGCAAGCGTGTTTTGTGTACATTTTGCTGAAAGGTGCTTTAAAAATTAAAAGCATGTACTATCCGATGAAAAAAAAAGAAGGGCCTAAAATAAAAAAGCATGTACCATTCACATTTACATTTTTCATAATCTTTCTTTTCTGTCTCAACTTTGTTGTTTGTTCAAAGTTGTCTTGTTCATTTTTTGTTGTTGTTGTCGTTAACTAGCTAGCTAGGTTTTGTTGTTGAATTCGTAATTTCCTAATTTGAAACAAAAATGAATTCTTATTCACGACACGGATGATATACTTTTGGGCTCGGGCCATGGGCGATGGCGTCAAAAGGGCTGAGACATGATGAAGCATTGAAGAAACTCGAAGGCGGAGCAGTTCGCCTGTGACGTGTACACAAGCTGGTGGATTTACGCTTACGGCAGAAGAGAGTCCAAGTAAGTGAAAGGTCTTGGAGTGTCCAAGGACGAAGATGAAGATGAGGACCATGTTTGATACTACAACTGGTTTGGAGGCAGCTAGCTAAGATGCTACTCAAAAAAGGAAATGGAGTGAGAACATAAGATTCAGGACGAACGAAACCAACATGTTGACTTATCGGCAGCTGAAGAGAGAGAGAGAGAGAGAAAGGAAGCTCAGTTAGAAGGCAGTCCAGAAACACTCCTATAATAGTAGGAACCTACTAGTTTTCAACGGTCACGGTTTTCAAAATTCCAAAACTTTGAGTACTGAATATACCATGTCATTGTATTAGTTTATGAATTTGGAGGAACTGTACTCGTATTTGCTTTTATCATTCTCGTCTTTTTTTTTTTTTTTTTTGTTGACAATCACCATCATCAACTCTGAAGCCCATAACTCATTTTTTCCAAGCAATTTGCCATTTGCCATGGCCATATTCATACGTATGTTCTTCTGGACTATACATGTGCACAGCACAGACTCCACGTCAAAGCTCTCCATATGTAGACTCTTAGTATATATGACAGTTGGAACCGGTCTTGAGTTAAAAAATAAATATAAAAATAAAAATAAACATGCAAATAAAGAAAACGGAATTGACCATCTAACGTGATAAAAGTCGAGAGTTAAGAGGAGAAGAATTCGGACTTCAAAGGCCTGGGGCCTGAAAACCCGAGTTCTAGAAACGCGTATACGTGAAAAAGAAAGACTAGCAATGGGATTGGATCCATGGAATGAATTCGATGGAGATATTATAATCAGCAACTAACTAGTAGTTGGACTTGTTTGGTACCTTGACTTCATACTTCATACTTCATAGTTTGACAGTACTTTGCTGTTTTATTTTATTTTTTTCATGAATTCTTCCTCACTAGAGCCCTCACTTCTCTGGTGTTCAAGTTGTAGCACTCGAGCCAAGAAACACTAGACTCCGTAGCTAGCTAGTGGCAATTGCGCTACATCTGGTGCTTAGTCCTGTATTGGTCAGCGTTTAGCATTATTTTTTTTTTTTTTTTTATATAGAAGTATTTTTTTTTTAGCGACTACATACAGTATGTAGTACATGCATATGTAGCACTAGTACGCTTTTGGTCTAGTGCCCACAGCGCTCTAGCTATGTATAGTGCGGAGTGCTACGGTACCTCAGTCCGTTCCACAATTATTTAGGGCCTGATACCAAGCAAATAAAAATAAATTTTCCATTTAATGGG
>JAJMAG010000281.1:0-27478 GCA_030564905.1 Geotrichum fermentans
GTGCTAAACGCTGCGCTAGTCCTTTTAAACATTGACTTATACCAATCGAAAGCTCTAGTTTACTGGAGTTCAAAAATATAACTCTCTTTGTACGGTTATAAGTCATTTACAAAATATCATGCTTTTATGCAAAAACGACAGACTTTTGGGAGTGCTCAATATGAAAAATTAGCATACTTAGTCATCGGTACTGTACATAAATTAGGCCTTGCCTGGGCAAAACACTTAACAGCAATTAAAAATCTTCGTCAGCAACTACAAACCCACTGCTCTCGAGTTCTTCCTCAGAGATTTCCCCTTCTTCATCGTACTCTTCAGGATCATCATCGATGAATTCTTCCGCTTCACTCTCACTGCTGCCTGCATTATCTTCACTACTTTCAATGCCACTTTCGTCACTTTCCTGTGGGGGGTTTGCTTGAGAGGGAGTAACATTGGAAAGAGAAGTAGCATTAGGAGCAGTGTTCATCTCCTCAGCGTCTTTCATTACTAATGGCGACACAGCAATGGCATTCGGGTTAACATCAACAAATGCCTTAGCTTTTGTAATAGTTGTTGAGCACCTTAAGCAATTCCAACCTTCACCGCTGTTTTCAAGCAACTTAGTTGTAATGCAAACATAGCAGTAAATATGTCCACATTCATTAGCTTCATACGGATTTGTAACTTCTGTGTGATAAGCTACAGTATTGTTGCTTTGGCCAGGGACCGCAGATCCTTGATAGCATATAGGACATGTTCTTTCTGGTAAAAAGTACAGTTCTCCATGGCCTTTTTCACCTGCCGCGATTGTCGTAGAAGATCCAAATCCTTGCGAGATCAGTTTCGTGGCTCGCCGTTTGAGCTTTGGGAGATTGAGAATTGGCACAATGAACAACAAAAATTCTGTAAACGCATTCCACACCAACTGGCGGTTCTGGAATTCGAAATTGACCTGTCTGGTAAGCGTTCGACTGGCGGGGACCAGTCTAATGCGAAGTAGTCGAAGAATTAGCGTAGAGTATCTGCCAGTGTACAAAAACAAAAGGAAGTTAGCTAAACTAGAGATTGACCAAAGAGATGATAAAAAGTCTGAAAATTTCCTTAAGCTTCTCGCTAAACGTGCAGATCGACTATCGTAATCACCAGAGTAATCGTTCATCTCCGATATCTTTCGCTCCAACCTCCCCCAGAGAAATTCACCGCCTACAACAAGGGTTGCATACCCCAGTTTTTGTGCTTGACTTAGTGGCCGACTGAGGGCCGTACCTACTCGTCCATCCACAAATTTGAGATTTTGAAGCTTTGCGCCATATGTTGCTGAATGATCCCACACCGTCAATTTAAAAATCAAAAGCTTGAGAAAAAGAAGCAGCTCATTCTCATAATTATCCTTAATATCGGGTCGAATTGTCGTAAATATTTTCCAAAGTTGGTTCTTGAGGAGGTCGACAAGTTCGCCATCGAGGATAGAAGCATCTAGCTGCCCAACGCGGGGCTGTGGGACAGTATTAGATAGAACTTCAAACAAGCGTTGACTTTGCACCGAAAGCTTTTCAGAATATCTCGACATGATTAATGGTATATTCAGATTATCGCAGGGATACTCGAAAGCCTACTTTATCCTTGCTTTTCGGCGGAAGTGTGTAAATCATGGATGGCAAATCGTGGGGGAGCTCATGGAGCCGAGGATAAAAGTTTCACCCTAGCCCTGTGTCATCGACATATGGGCGGTTTACTCTGGCTACACTCCAGCTTTCGTCTTCACAGCTTTGCCTTAGGCACGGTAGGATTCCGGGGAAGATAACAAAGCTACAAAAAAAGCCGCCTTTTGATGGCTAGTTGGATATATTCGAGATAGAGCGCTAAACCAATATATTGTGGGTATTGTAACTTCATTGGTTCGAAGCTCATTGTCAAGCGATCTTGATTCCGCAAACATACTATCCGGCAGATCCAAGGTATTTTTAGCTAAAGAACATATCATGGTACTGCTAAGCATCCATTCCAAAGTATCGTTCCATAAAATCATTCATTATTTACATATCCAGAGTAGATAGATGCTACCACCCGGCTAATACCACAACATATGAGGATGTTTACTCTTTAGGCTGACGTAGAGTTTCGATTTTTTTCAGTACTAGGTCTTTCAATGTGTGCCCGTCTTCCCTACCAACTCGCTGCTCATAACTGTAGAAAGACATGACGCCTACTGCGACGCCAAAAACTGGATCGAGGTATCTAGGAATAGTTAGCTACAGGACAAATGGACTCTGATAATCTTGAAGATACATTGTCCACTTACTTTGAAATCAGATAAGGATATTTGGTGACTTGAGCAGACATGCTTGTTTTGCTTGTAGTATGAAGTGAGTTGAAATGCTGGTAGTGGTGGGAGAAAATCCCAACCTCCCAAGCGCCTATCACCAACCCTAACAATGACCGATTAATGCAATATAAAAAGTGTGGAAATAAAAGAATACAAGCAAACAACACTGGATATATTTTTAGATAAGTGAAAGTGTAGAACCCTATATACTATTTTGTACGGATGCCTGCCTCTGATAAAACTCAACAACCTGCATGGAAGTAGTAGCGTCCTCCACTGCCTTATCATCTCTAATCCGGATGAATCTTGGAAATCTCAGTGAAATTCCTTTTCCGAGTTGGTCAATGCCTGCTCTATAAATGGGTGACAGCGAAAGATCAGCTGTTAGAACTTCCCATACCATTGTAGGCTCAAACCACACATCTGGCTGAGCATTACTGCCCTTATCGTAGCTATAATAACTTTTGGGTTGATCAATCACTGTTTGCGACAAAGTTTTATGAAGAGACTCCAGCATTTCATCTGAAAATCCAGTGCCAATTTTGCAGACTGTCTCATACTCTTCGTTTTCGCTATTGTAGCATCCCAGCAAGTAGGCTCCATAGGCCTTAGTTCGCTTGCCGCGTCCATGGTAAGCACCAAGCACAACCAGATCGAGTGAGTCGCCTACACCTGCTAAATAATCCTTTTTGAGTTTGAGCCAATTGCGCGATCGTTTGGAAGGTTCGTACGCACTTTCGGGCCCATTGAGGACCTTGATCATAAGTCCTTCACAGCTATCCTTAATTGATTGGTCCAAAAAAGCCTGAATCTCTTCCACATCATTCGCATGAATAGCTTGAGAGAATTTGAACTGGCCTTCGACAGGGATGAAGTTCTCTTCAAGTAATCGTCGGCGTTCTTTTAGTGTCTCCTTTAATAAAGGTTTGTTGTTGAGGTACAAAAGATCGAATGCGAAGAGACAGATTTTTACTTTAATTTCACCTTCCTCAACATCTTTCCTCTTTCTTGTTGAAAGCACTTGAAAAGGAAGTATTTTCTTCTCGACTCTGTCCCAGGCGACAGCTTCGCAGTCCAAAATAAAACTTGTAACGCTCTTTCCCGCAAATTCACTTGCACCCGACAAAAGATCAGGATATCGTTGTGACATGTCTTCCATATTTCGTGAGTAAACCTTAAATTGCCCGTTTTCCTGTAGATGCACCTGCGCTCGCTCTCCATCGTACTTGTACTCACACGTAAACTCTTCTCCTGCAAATCGGTCAAGAATTTCACTGACGCTTTTTGTGGGTTTCGCCAACATCGGTTTCAGAGGAATTCCTGCAGTAAGCTTGCAAGTTTCAGGAACATTCTCTATACCATTTTCAATTGCGGCTTCGATAATAAGTCCATAGTTAGGTATTTGGCAGTGGACATCTTTGATAATGCTTTCCGCATTTGAAATATCTACTTCCTTGGCCTTCTTTCCTGTCTTGTCGGATTCCCAGGCCACAAAAGCCTGAGCCAATGCCGTTAAAACCGATTTTTCCGCGAGTCCGATTCTCAATTTGCCTTCAATACTTCGAATCATGAACTTAGCTTCACTTCCCTGACAGCTTGTCAGCATGCGCTTGATGATGCTGACCTTCTTGTTCTGACTGTCTTTACCAGAAGACTTGGCAATCTCCACAAGATTTTTGAAAACAATGTCAGTACTGAGAGGTTTAGGCTTGAACATTGTTGGCTGTTTTTTTCTAGATTTCATTGCAATCTCACCTAAATCACCAAGTTCCCTGTAGTCGGATCTGATCTGGGCTATTGTTCGACCAGTACCTTCAGCAAGAGCCTTCATAATGAGTGATTCGCCAAGACCTAACTCAAGTCCCTCATAGTCTGGCCCCAAACGATTAATACACAAATAGGTAACAGTACTCAAATCTGACGGTTTGGTTCTTAAAACTTTTAAGAAAAGCTCAGCGGTAAGTGCAATAATCTTCAACCGACTTGAGATACCCTCAATTTCTTCGAAAGTATCCGTAATGAGTGAATAAGGGAGGTATTTTCCGTCCAGTAGCTCAACCCCTGATGGGAGAGCAGATTTTTGTCTGTATCCTATTAGTGGTCTAAATTCAAGCATTCATAGTATACTCACATTTCTTGTATAGAAGCCAGGTTGATTGCTGAGTCGCCATCGCTATCTATTTCTTCACCCTTTTTGGGGTTCTTCACATTTTGATTCTTTAGCAGACTCTTAGCTGTTGGCTCTCCGCTCTTCTCATCAACTTTCTCATCAACTTTCTTATCAGCTTTCGTATCAACCGTTGAAAGCTCAATCGTTTCAGAAGCAACATCATCACCGCTTGATTCGTCGTCTTCGATCACTTTCCGGCGTTGCTTAGCTGCTGAGGTTCTCTCTCCACTTTCTACTTCAAGCTCTTCGCTAGCTGGCCTTTTTAATTCAGCTTTTTCAGCATTGACTTTCTTTGTGGCTGAAGGAGTTGCTTTTGTCGTTGAAAAATCGAGAGTCTGTTGCTTGGAACCCTTCGCGGTCTTCTTGGCCGCACTTGCAAGCCCAAAAAAATTGCTTATTCTGTCAATATTGCCATTTCTTCAACCTGATGAAGATACTTACTTGAGGGTCTGCTGTCCGCCAGCCATGATGTGAAATTTGTTACTAGGTCGCGCGAGGGTTGCTATGAAAGGCGGTGTTCGATATGGCCGCTTGAAAAAATAAAAGGAGAACTTGGGCAATTTACTTCTTAGATTCATTCCATATTCAATCCAAAAACTTCACTTAATGGCGTAGTGTTGTGCTGATGATGGGATTTTGAGCAACGAAAAACGTATCAAGTAGTGATACAAAAAATATTCCGATCTGGATGGGAAAATTAATGGGCGCGTTAAAGTTACGCGTCGCCACCCACACAAAAGGTATTTGATTTTCGCCCGATTAGGCAGGTCAATAAAGAACGTGTCCCACGCGAATAATGACAAGGCGAACAACCTCGATCGAAAATGAACTTTCGAGAGAAATTAAGATCACAGAAACTAATATTATTATGCTAAATTTACAAAGTAGTGTAATGTTTGAGTTTAATCCTCCATTTGAAGTTGTTGTAGCTTGCGTGATTCTGCAGTTCCATTCCTCGTCTTTCTTAGCCCATCCTTCTGCTTTTTGGCCATTCTTTCCAAAAGGTATGAAGAGTCGAACAGCTCGAAAATGAACTTTCGAACAGGCTGTTTGTACTTGTATTTTTCTAAGAGACCCATAGCTTCCAAGAACTGGTCAACGCTTCTAAATCTTTCCCCATGCTTGCGAGACAACTCGACTAAGGTTTTAGAAGCGTCATTGGCAAGGATTTGATTACTTAGGTTTGAAAGAGCAGAGTTGATGGCACGTCTGACACTATCTGTCTGAACATATGGAAACTGCTCTTCAGCCATAGATTCGTCTTCTTCTGTGCTACTTGTTGCAAAGAATGAGGGCAAGTCCGTTGGGATGCAAATGCTGAGCGGATTGCTCATCATCTTTGCAACGCTCTCCCAACCTAGTTCATCTAAAATTTCCATCCCCTCAACTGTGGCAGAAATAAGCCCTAACACAAGAAATGCAGTTCCTTTAAGAGAGTAGATGGGTGACTGTTCAGCAATGGCAATAATGTCAGCAACGACACCTGTAGATTCCAAGAATGAAGCACCCGAAGTATTGGAACCAGCGTGGCCAACAGCCCACAAACATCCTTTGAGTTTGATTAGAAGTTCCTTATCAAAAGTTGTAAGACCATTTTCTTGAATATAATTGCAAAACATTTCGAAATGACCTTTAGATCGCAGTAGTTGGCAGCCTTCTTCCGTTAGGGTGATTTCACCGTAAAAGTGTCTAGGGATGAGAGAAGTAATGTTGTCATTTCTGCCTAGTGAGGGCCAAGGCGAGTGTGCCTTTTCAAGATATTCCTCAATATGGGAAACATATATGTCATTCTGTCCATGAAACCAGTTATCCATCTCTTGGTGAACATATTCGATATCCTTCAAATATTGAAATCCCTTCGAAGTAGACAAGAATTTGAGTAATAATGGATTACCAATATCACCAAGATGGTCAAGACTCGGCTGGAGCTTCACGAAATACTCAAGGTTTCTAGGTTTTTTACAGTATTCCTCGAGTACTTCTACTGCTTGCTTGCACACCTCTATTTCGGGATCGTATAACTGTGTAACCAAAAGCTTGATGGCCCATTTTTGAGTTGCTTCTTTGGCGTTACACAACGATTTCAAATGTGAGGTCGCAAAGAGCCGAACATTTTTTTGGCCAGTACATAACGCTTTTGACATGATAATTCGTGGATGCCCTTGGAGTTCGAAAGTCATGGACGCTAGAAAATTGCAAATGAGATCGTCTCTGCTCCGCAATTCACTGAGATGATAAATCATGTTGAACATATTCCTGTTTTCCATCATGACCATGCCATTTGGGTCTGCACTAAGTGTACCCAAAAGACTAAAGTAGCCAGAGCTCAACGTGTTTTCTAGACGATGCTTCGAGAACAAAGGGTCAGGCGAAGTGATTCCACTCATCGGATCCAGTTGCGCCAAACATTCAGCAATTTGACTAAGTAACTTGTTCTCGTTTAGATACCTGATACCTTCTTTGCTCTGTAGAAGTGTTTTGAAAAGTGCATTGCCCACCTTGACACATTTTTGATTGGGGCGAGTCTTCTTGATAGATGAAAATCGGTACTTGAAGGGTCGATAGAACGACATCAGCCGTTTCATAAATCTAGTCGTTTTAATTGATTCTTCTAGTCTTTTGGGACTGAGAAGTGGTCCTTGAATGAGTTCTGTTAATGCATCCCAGTTCCATCTTGTGAACGTTTTAGTCGCCAGGACTTGAGTGTCGGCCATTAACTGTCTAAAACTAGCGTCGTCGATTTGAACGCCCATTTTTACTTTGACTTGCATTGAGGGCGTATCAGCTAAGTCACCCATTTCCTTCGGGTACCGAGCCTTATAGATGTTTCGAGAAACCTTGTCAATTTGAAACACGGCAGAAGAGGCCATTAAACTATCTTCACCTTTACCAGTCGCTGCTTCGAGCAGACCAGGCATTGAAACTAGTTGAATCAACGTTCGTTGAGGAAGTAAATTTGATGCCAGATCAAACAATTCACCTATTAACAGCGTTGCTCTGCGTGTGTTACCAACGTCAGCATTATCTTTGACAACCTGGATTAAGTTTTCGAGAAGTCCACAATGTAATGAGACAGCAAGTAATAGCGAAGTATAATGCTTTGTGAAAGAAGACTCTGAAGTTGCGTTGTTCGCGTACTCCATGTAGTTGAAGTCATCCCTTGTATCTGCGATACGGCCGAATGTTGTTAATCGTCTGCCGGCTAAGAAAGATGAAGACCACGAAAGGGCCTTAATGCGAAAAATAGAAAAGAAAATATCCATCAGTTTATCTCGAAGTGTAGGAATGGGATATTGAAAGCAGTCTATCAATGCTCTAAGATTATAAAAGTTGTCGGAACACATAGCAACTAGCCCAGGCCATGTTGTTAGGATGGCCGCTAAAATCCGAGAGCTATTTTGAAGTTTTTCTGTATTCACGTGGCCCTTGTTTTGTAAATCAGTGAATGCAGATACTAAGTATCCCAAATCTTTACCGAGTTGAACGGAGCTGCGATACTTGGGATTGTTCATGACATACATGAAAGCCATGCAAATTGAAGGTGCCAATTCATATGGTCCATCAATAGCACATTGTATTAAGACGCGGGTGCCTGACGCTTGGTAGACTTTCTCAGGGCTAATGATAAAAATTTCTGTTACGGTCTCAATAGCAATATTTCGCAGTCTATCGTCGCTCTGCTCACATATTGCTAGTAATGCTCTGACAATGCCTACTGATATTTCCTGTAGGCCATCATGATAATCTATAATCGTTCTGATAAGTTTAAGTGCTTGTAGCCGTTCAAGGTGACTTTTAGAGTCCTTTGTAAAAGATCGGATGAGAAATATTTCCATATGGAAATAATGGAGACTTTTGATTGAATCCAAGTTTGTTATTGCGTATCTTGCAACGCGGTATCCTGCCGCAACCATTTCAGTTCTCTTACTCAGTAAGAAGTTACGAATGGTTTCGCCTAATTGTGCCATAACAAGATCAAACCTGAGTTCTGGATGCCGCAGAAGTAGAGTTACCAAATCATTTGACCGCTCAACCAAAAATTCTGGACTTTGCTGAGAGTCTTCTAGTGAATTGAGAATGTCGCCAAGTGACCATGTTGGACTAGCTAAACCAGTTGGTGTCGATGCTGGAATGTTAGAGAATTTCACAGCAATCAAGTATCATACCTGCGTCCTCTTCTTCTTGTTCAATCGAAGCCAGAATTTTGCTGGATCTAATTTCCGAAGGCCCAAACTTGTCGTTTTCTGTATCCAAAGATGATTCTACAGATTAGAGACTGTTAAAAATGGATAGAATACATACTCGAAACACCAAGATCTTGCAACTGATTCTTCAATTGCATAATTTTGGCGTTAGCGGCATCTAGCTGTGATTCAACCTGTTGTTGGCGTGATTCCACTTCTTTCTGAACTTGATCCTTGCCTGTCTGGCCTCGCTGTTTGTCCAATACTTGTAACATATTCTCCGCGCCTCTTTTTATCTGGTTCTCGACTTTTAGTTGGGCAAGCAGATCCTCTAGACGATTAGTCGTGCCAGAGCCCGATCTGGTGGACTCGGAGCTTTTACGTTCCGTATTCATAACGCGCAAATCAGGATATGAAATGTTTCGGTTCGCCCCGACTCGCGACAACCCAATATCGCTTGTCGATAAAGGGGTTGCAGGAATCGGTGTCGTCCTAGATGAGTTTATCATTGTAGATCATCTAACGCCTTTTTCATAGGATAAAAACTGCCGATTTCGAGTCCAATGCAATCTCAATCCTGAATATAACCTTGCCGTCGCCCCTCAAGCCTTCAATTGTTGTTAGTACTCTGAAATGGAGAATAAGCACAGGTAAAATCAGGGTGACTGCATGAAATTCATTATATCAATCGTTGTGAGCTGGCTATCGTTCGTACTGTAAATGTCAGTCCATAATATACACACGAAGACAATTTTGTGTGTATATTTTAGCACTCCCAAAATCAAATCACAAACTTTTCAACTAGGCTTCGTCTCCAGAGATCCAAGAACGACAACGCGATTAGATTATTTTGCACACTTGCTAACGACGACACTGAATTTTTCGCTTTTTGCATTGGGTAGCAGTATATCAAAGAAAAATCACATCAACGTTGGAGTTTAGTTATGAGTAACCAATAGCATCCTTTTGCTGACTGGATATCGATGTCCTACTTCACACGACTATACTCCAGCAGGTTTGCATTAAAAGGCCAAACCTTACGACAACTACCATCATTATCACATTTTGCGGCAAAAAGGAATAATTGTGTACCACTTTTTTTTCAATCGCATCGTTACATTCAATCAATAGATCGTCCTTTTCCTGACCAACTGGATTCCGAAATCAGGAACTTGGTTGGTCCAATAAGTGAGCAGCAAGATGGGACGCTGGCAACAGAGCTGCCTCGACTATATGATTCGTCACCGATAGAACCAAAAGCACTAACCAAAATGGTGAGCGATTCAAATCTTATCGAAGAGCTCCTTTCTCACCAACGGTTTGCGGCAGCATCTCTAATAATTGTATCGCTGTTAAAGACTCACGAGATCGGCAAACTACTCATACTCGACAGCTGTGCTCGTCTGTTGATTAAAGGAAGTATTGACGAAGTAAACCAAATACTACACTTTTGGAGTCACTATTTCAGGCAGGATCAAGTAAAAAGTCCATCAGAATTGAACGCATGTTCCTTAGCACATGAGCTTATATTAATAGCTTGCAACCTTGGAAAACCACTAGCAGCTGCATCTTTATGCCTACGCCTTGACGAAGCCAAGCTGCTTGATCAAGAGATGTTAAACTTGACGGTCTCCCTGCTGCTCATCCCTCACGTCACGCAAAATCAATTTAATATTAAGACTATTGTCGAGATGTACAAGCGACTAAAAAATACCCGCTTAGAACTGACGAGCGACCAAAAAGCGCAGTTGCTGAAACTAAGTAGACAACTTTCTTACGACAAGTTCCCCTCCATGTTGAATGACACTTTTAATGTGGTTCGCAAAATCCCTGGCGGAGACGTCCCTATCAAATATTTGTTCAAAATGATCAAGGACAATTTGCTTGTTAACAATTCCTCTCGTGCAGCATTAGTGACTAAAGAGCTCCTCAAGCGTAATTTGCCTATCGACCAGTACGATTTAGAAGTGCTCGGACTAATGATTAGGGAATTTTCGAAAAACCGAAAATATCAGGACATTGCCCACCACTTGGTGGCACAAGTTCCAGAAGACTACTATACAGTAGAAGGGCTCACAGAAGTTCTACTGTCGTTCTGCGCACGAACGAAAAATCAGGAACTGGCTGTAACAATATATAGCAAGCTTGAGGCCCCTATCCCACGAAGTGTACTCACTTCACTATTACATTTGCATATCTCATTTGGCGATAATGAAGGCGCCGAAAAGATCCTTTTGGAAATCGCTCGACGAAACGACGCGATCCAGCCAGTCGAGTTTAGCATGATCGTACAAGTTGCGTTGCAACAAAGTCTGGAAAAGGCGGTGGATCTGGCTCGAAAAAATTCCCCTCACGTTGCCAAGCTGGCGTATGGCTCCATCATCAACGAGGCCATTGAACAGGACAACATGGATGTGGCCGACGAGTTCATCGATCTGGCGTACGAAAACTTAAGCTACAACGACCACGTCTTTGACACCATATCGACTCTCATCATAAAACGCATACTGAAGAAAGAGAACTCTCGCGAGGCCCGTCTTCAATGGCTTCAGTGGAAAAGCGGAGCCCACGCCAGTTCTAAAATCCGTCTACCCCGCAAAGGCGCTCAAATCATCAGCCTGCGCGCAATCGCAGACAAGGCTATGGCTGAAGGCGACGTGAATGTTATGCACTGGGCGGTGCAAGAGCTGAGACACCTTGGAATGCACATGGACGACATTCGTAAGGAGCTGTCGAGACGATCCAAGGCGAAACAAGTGCCATCTGCATTTCTCAATACTTGACGTTATCTGTACATAGAAAAATTATTTTAATGAGTAACGAATCGATCATATCCTGTCAAAAGTAGTAGGGTTAGGCCGAACTCCCAACATGGAGAAATGTAGTTGACCTGCTCTCAAAATAAACGTGTCGCAGATGAACCTTCTTCTTTTTCACTACGTATACGCTATTTTTTTTAGGTTCTTCTCACAACACTATGGAACAGGCCTTTATCCACCATGCTGTGGACGTCGCACAGACGCTTGGCGTGGACATCCAGAACGGATTAACTATAGAGCAGGTGCAAACGGGGCTAAGTAAATACGGCCCAAACGCTCTTCCTGAAGACGAACCTACGTCTATATGGACTCTTGTGCTGGCACAGTTTGAAGATCAACTTACGTTGATCCTGCTGGCCTCAGCGGCAATCTCGTTTGCTCTGGCGTTATTTGAAGAGACACTGAGCCTGTCTGCGTTTGTGGATCCGCTTGTTATTTTGGCGATTCTTATTTTGAACGCTATCGTTGGTGTTCAGCAGGAACGAAGTGCGGAAGAATCGATTGCCGCCTTGGGAGAGTATGCAACCGGCGAAGCAAAGGTTGTGCGTAATGGTGTGATAAGCAAAGTGAAGCCTGCGGAGTTAGTTCCTGGTGATATTGTTGATTTGGCTGTCGGCGACTCTGTGCCAGCCGACTGCCGTTTGATCCAGATTTTCAGCAAGGAGTTCCGTGTCGATCAGTCTATTCTTACCGGAGAGAGTGAGAGCGTATCAAAGACGACACAGGCTATTGTAGATCCTGGTGCTGTGAAGCAGGATCAGTATTGCATGGTTTTTTCTGGTACCACGGTTGCAAATGGACATGCTCGTGCCATTGTTGTACTTACAGGGTCTCAGACTGCGATCGGCGACATTCATCAGAGCATTGTCAGTCAGATCTCGAATCCTACGCCATTAAAGGAAAAGTTGGATGAATTTGGTGACATGCTGGCCAAGGTTATTACGGTGATTTGTGTTCTTGTGTGGGTGATTAATTACAAGAATTTTTCGGATCCTGTGCACAAGGGCTGGCTCAAGGGCGCCATTTATTATTTCAAGATTGCTGTTGCTCTTGCTGTGGCCGCTATTCCTGAAGGCCTCGCTGTTGTCATCACGACGTGCTTGGCTCTTGGTACGAAAAAAATGGCCAAGCGAAACGCCATCGTTCGAAACTTGCCCAGTGTTGAGACTTTGGGGAGCACCACTGTCATTTGCTCGGATAAGACTGGCACGTTAACGACAAACCAGATGTGCGTTTCGAATGTTGTCTTCTTTGATGACTCCGGAGCTCCAGTCCAACTGGATGTTGAGGGCTTTGATTTTACGCCCAAGGGATCAGTACGAATGGGCGGAAAAATTGTGGAAACTTCTTCATTTGCAGTTCTTGACACAATCAGCAAGGTCTGTGCATTGTGCAATAGCTCGCAGCTGACTTTTGAAAAGGGTCATTACGGATTTGTAGGTGAGTCTACGGAAGCTGCGTTGAGAGTATTGGTCGAAAAATTGAGTAGCGCTGAGACAATTGGCGACGTTTCTACTATTACTCCTGCCAACTCTAGATATGAAAAACACAACCAAGTTTTGTCAACGTTGGAATTTTCGAGAGAAAGAAAGAGCATGTCTGTTGTCGTACAGACTGAGAATGGTCCCATGCTCCTTGTAAAGGGTGCATTAGAGAACCTTCTCGATCGCTCGGTTTCTTATATCCATGGTAATGGGCTCAGTGAGACTCCATTGACAAGTCCTGAGGCCTTGTCGAAAATTGCTGAGGGGTTTGGTGACCGCGGACTACGTGTAATTGCATTTGCTGTGCGCAAGCTTTCTGACATGGACGTTGAATTTATTAAAAACGCCAAGCCCGAGGACTTCGAAAAGATCGAGAGTGACTTGAGAGTTGTTGGGTTAGCTGCGATGCGCGATCCTCCACGCCCTGAAGTCAAAAAGAGTATTGAAGCGTGCAAGCGTGCCGGCATTCGCGTGATTGTAATTACCGGTGACTCCAAGCCCACGGCAGAGGCCATCTGCAGAAGCATTGGCATTTTTGATGAAGACGAAAGCACGGATCAGATTTCATATACTGCGCGCGAATTGGAGTCATTGGATTCTGAGATGAAGAAGCAAGCTTTGCGCAATTCGCGGTTGTTTTGCCGAGTGGAACCTCGGCATAAAGCTTACATTGTGCGCGAACTGCAGGAGCAGCGCGAAGTTGTGGCCGTTACGGGCGACGGTGTCAACGATGCACCTGCGCTGAAGACGGCAGATATAGGAATTGCCATGGGCAGTGGCACAGATGTGGCCAGACTAGCGTCGGACATGGTTTTAGCGGACGATAACTTTAGAACAATTGAGGCTGCAATCGAAGAAGGCAGGACGATTTATAACAACAGTAAGCAGTTTATTCGGTACTTGATTTCTTCGAATATCGGAGAGGTTGTATCGATTTTCCTGACAGTGCTGCTTGGTCTACCCGAGGCTCTGGCGCCAGTTCAGTTACTGTGGGTCAACTTGGTTACGGATGGTCTGCCAGCAACTGCGCTTGGCTTCAATCCTCCAGATAATGAAGTGATGGTGCGCCCTCCTCGACCACGCGACGAGCCGCTAGTTGGCAAGTGGCTCTTCCTCCGATACATGATTCTAGGAACCTATGTTGGCGTTGCGACTGTATATGGTTACGTCTGGTGGTTTGTCACATATACTGGTGGCCCACAAATTTCCTTTTACCAGTTGTCGCACTTTCACAGCTGTGCACGTGAGTTTAGTGAGATTGACTGTGACATGTTCACCAATGAGATGTCACAGCATGGATCCACGATGTCATTGTCCATTCTTGTTGTGATTGAAATGTTCAATGCTGTTAACAATCTGTCTGAGTCTGGCAGTCTTGTGACCTTTCCCCTCTGGAAGAACCCTTACTTGGTCTATGCCATAATTCTGTCACTTGTTTTGCATGTCCTCATTTTATACGTGCCGTTCCTCCAGGTTCTTTTTGAGACAGTGCCTCTAAACTATGATGAATGGATGGCTGTGATCTGGATCAGCGCGCCAGTGATTGTTTTGGATGAAATTTGCAAGTACGTTGAGCGCACGGTGATTATTCCAAACAGAGCCAGTCGGAGTAGAGAAATTGACGCTGACAAGAAGCGCAAATGATGTAATTAGAGAAATAGACTTGCCATAAAATACTAGTATAATATAATGTCATTATCAGTCCCGTTTGTGATTTATTAGAGGAGTAAATACCCTAACCTCAGTCACGTGCCTGTGTGTCTTTTGGAACTAGAACTTATAAATCGGTCTCATTGAGAGGAGAGAGGAGCAAGCTCATGACTTGGTTTTAGAAAAGAAGCACGCGATAACTTCGTTTCTCTTTGCTATTTGCTGCTTCATACATTATTTCCTTTCATCTTACGGTTTCCTTCTTTTGGTTTTCCTTTTACAGTGTTCTTGATCAAACAAATACAAGAGAAGATTGGAATTGATCTTGAGGTAATTAAGAATCAAGAGAGGCTTGTGTTTGATTTATAAGGCACGCCGGTTAAAGAATTGACTGTTATATCTGGACATTGGCACCTTCGTTTGACCAGCATAACAGAGAAAGAAAAGAGGTTTAGCTGTTGAGATACTGTCATTTATATCTGGTGGTTTGATTTGTATTAAAGCTAAAATAGAGAACTGAATTTGCTTAGATGAACGACCTGGAGAAGTTTAGACGGGCATGGCAAGAAGAGGTAAGCCAGCGACGGCACGCAACGGCAGCGGATACTGCCGCTCAAGGTGCAGATGAAGAGATCTGTCCGCCATCGGAACCCGAACTGCCTCAACAGACACAGCCTAGTGAACCGGCGACGATAGAGGCTCGGCTAGCATCGGCTCCGGGGCAAGTAGTGGAGCCCGAGTTTGTCAATGCTCATCCTGCGCTGCCAGTCGCTTCGTCGTCATCGGCGAGCAGCATCAGGCTTCTAGATGCAACCGAACAAAAGGCGCTGTCCTTGTTTGAAAAAGCTGTCGACAGGGAGCATGTCGGGAAAATGATGGACGCCGTCAACTTCTACAGGGATGCGTTCAAACTTGACGATCGCGTGGACAGGCTCTACCGTGAGAAGTACTTTGACAGCGTCAAAAGCTCGGTCGTGCAGAGCACGGCAGGGTCGGGCACAAGCTCGGGCACGCAGACGCCGAGACTCATGGCAGCAGGTGTCAGCGGTGCAAAGCCGAGTACTGTTGTGCGGGCACAGGCAGGCACGGAGATCAAGCGCCTTGTGTCAACAGAAATAGACAAATCTGCCGCTCTTGAGTGTGGAAAGACGGATATGGAGCGGTTAGCGGACATGCTGGTCAGCTTGACAATCACCGCCGAGGACGAAGAAAAAGCTTGCCCTTTGGCGCAACTGCCGCTTGAAATTCTGGAGTACATTCTTTGCATGGTGGCCGTGAGCGACCTGGGCTCATTCGTCCGGTGCTTGCGGGCATGCAAGATATTCCACCACTTGGGGACGCATACCAAGTACATTTGGCGTACGCTCGCGCTGCGCGACTTTGGCGCTCAGCACTATAGCGACGCTGCCATTGAAGAGCTAAGCGGGGTGACACCCCAGGAAGGGTCCGACAACATCTGGGTGAAACTGGACAACGACCTGGTTGTCCAGCGGCCACCGTGGAACGGATCATGGCGGGACATGTATATGTCGCGTCCACGGTTACGTTTCGACGGGATTTATATCAGCACCTGTAATTACTTGCGGCCTGGAGTGGGCGAGAGTTGGTATACGCCTCTTCTGATGGTGACTTACTACCGGTACCTCCGGTTTTACAAGGACGGCCGGGCCATTTCGCTATTGACAACGGACGAGCCTCGCGACGTGGTGCCCGTGTTTGTGCGGCAGATGCCCCACGAGGCGAGGACGGTTAATAACAAGGACGGCGGGTACAGCGTGCAGCGGTCCGACGGAACTTTGATAACCCGCCCGCGTGGAATCGTAAATGGTGAGTGGGAGATCCAAGACGCATCCGGCAACGTCTTGATTGAGACAGAGGGTAGTGTTGACAAGTACACCTTTCACTTGAGTCTCAACATCCGGTCTTCTGGCTCGAAACGTCAAAACAAGCTTAAGTGGGCTGAATTCTGGAGCATCAACAAGCTGACAGGCGACCGTGCGGAGTTCACGTTAAAGAATGACAAGGCGTATTTCTTTGCGCCCTACGACTATGTGCGAGACTGAGTCGTAAAACCGGCTTACGTTGGAATTTTATTGTACAAGAAGACTCATATTTGAACCTGTAAAAAGTATAAAAAACATATTCCAGACAGCATTTGAACTATCGGATTTGGAGAGCTCAGGAAAGCGGGATTTGGAGTGGAGGGAACGAGGTTCCGGGATATGACGTTTGCTATGGGCTTGGGCTTAAGGCCAAGAACTGAACATTTGAAGTGGATGGCTACTCCTTTGCTTCGCCCACTGCAGATTGGCAGCAACAGTGGCAGTAACGAGCATAGAAAGTCTAAGAGCGTGCAGCGAGATACTTATGATTGAAATGGATTTTGAGGAGATGTGAGATGTGAGGAGGGCAGTGAGGAGGGCAGTTGTAGGAGTTCGTTGCGCATGGAGAGCGTTGCAACTGCACAGAGTTACAGGTTCAAGCTTCGAATCCAGTTTGAATTACTGATTGCACATGTGCGCAGTGGTTTACTAACTGGCGCGAGAAGAAGAGGCACTTTGATACTGCGTTTGCCTGCTACATATGCTGATACTCTGATACTCTGGCTGTCTCTCGGATACTCTGAGACTCTGTCTCTGTTCACTGATATTAGTCTGCTCACTGTTTGTGGTCTTATGCCTTGCGTTTTACGCCCTGTGCCTTGTGCCTTTCAACGCTTTCATCTTTTTTATTTCTCCGCATTCGTTTCGAGGGCAAAGTTGCCATGGAATTGTCACGTTCTGAGTTCTCGGCATTGAGAAATAAGAAAAAATAAAAAAACCGAACATAACGTGTGCAAAAAGAAACAAAAGTCCCAAAACAATCGAAACCTTAATTCCAAATTAAAGAAAACAAAAAAGAATTTGTAACGTTCGAGCTTAAGGAGAGGAAGCCGTGCGATTGAGTCTTTGGTTGTTTTGATATCTTTCCAGCGGCACTGCAACTGATTGCCACGATTCTGGTTGAGAAACGAGAAAGTAAAAAAAAACCCAAAAAATAAGGGTCGGCGTGGGGTAGAAAAGCCCCCACCTCTCCTCCTCGTCCAACTCATGATTCTTAAATACTCAAGCGCTCGCCGTCCTTCTTTCGTTGCTAGAATTCAACTTCTCTTCTTTCTCGCTTTCTCTTTAAATGGAACATTCTTGCATCACCATGTCCTACGGCACCACGCCCTTCGTTAACCAAGCACAACCTTACAGGCAGGCAATGTCTACGCCATTTGGTACCCTCCCCATGCCCCCACACAGCCTGCTCGCTGAGCACGAGCAGCGCGAACACCCGTTACTCAACGCACGCGAAGCAAACGTCCTCTCGCAGTTCTTTGACCGCGTCTCGGGTGATAATAGCTTGATCTTGTCGCCAAAGCTGAGCCCACAGCTCATTCCACTCGCAGAAGGAAGCTACTACCACCACTCGACGACGGATCGCAAGCTCACGCAAGCTCCTTCGCTTGATGCACCATTGACGCCCGCGTGGGACAAGCAAATATACCAACACCAATACCAACAAGACCAGCATTTACAACCAACGACGCAAAGAGAGTCGCAGAATCTAGATTACGTTCTTTATAGCGAAGGTGTCGCCACGTCATACGGCTATGAAGAGGGTCAAATGGCTATGGTAACTTCGTCGCCATTTGATCGCCCGGCCAGTGCCATCCGCTCACGCATACTATACAGCGAAAACGAAGAAAATATTGACCATGGCTCGTCCATTCTCACATTCCGGCCCCTGCCGGTGATAAGGAGCTCACAAATGGCGCCGCTACCGTCTCGTAGTGGCATTACTAAACGGGCGCCTTCTTCGCCACCACGCAGGTTGAGCGATTCCTCTGCTCTCGCAGCAGCATCAACAGCAGCAGCAATAGCGGCTCGTAAGGAGACGCTTAGCGAAGACCAGAAACGAATAAACCACATTTACAGCGAAAAGAAACGACGAGACCTGATAAAGGCCCAGTTTACACACATGTGTGCGCTTGTCCCCAAGCTCGCTGCCTCTGGCATCCGGCCCGGTAGAGGCCGTGGTGGCAGCAGCAGTGCAGTCAGTAGTGGCGGTGACAGACGTCGGAGTATGGCCGCATGCAACCGCAGCAAGTCGACGGTGCTCTTGATTGTGTACGAGTACATGGTGCTGATGATGGAAAAGAACCGGCGGCTGCGAGCGTACTTGGGATCAAGGGGCGTGCAGACGAGGGGAATCCGCAATGCAAGCATGCCGAGCAATTATGAAGCCACGGTGACTCTGCCGCTGCAACTGCAATAACCAGCGCACTTGCTACTACATACATGAAACATTGCACTCAATATTTGAGCGCCGGCAATAAACTTAATGAAAAAATGAAACGGTATATATTTGGTGCTTTTGTCTACCTGTAGTTGACCAATATATGTGCTACTATGAATTGAAAATCACTTATGCAAACTAGAATCAAACTAAGTCTACCAGGGCTATAAGAACAAGAACAAAAAAGCCAAGTCTCGTCAATGCACATTACAACGGTGTTGAAAGCTCAAAACTATCGTCCCTAATTGGCCAAAGCAAAAATGCGCCATAGGTAACCCTCAGCAATAACTTTGATATTTAAAGAAAAGCACCACTTGTTTTAATCCGAAACAGACTAAAAAAAAAAAAAAAAAGAATAAAAAGGAAACCCCTCCTCAGAAGTCGCCAAACATTCGAACACTAGCATCGTTGACGTGCTTGTTTTAACACCTCTAAGGAATAACAATATTATATAAATTTACTTGGGTCTTGAAAAGTTTAGAAAATTCAGGTCAATTCTGTTCGCTTCAGTGCCGATTTGCTAGGCGAGCTAGTGTATACATACATGTATGTAGTCTGTATAGTGATTTTTGGAAACATTGAAGTGAAGAACCTGAGAATAAGGCGAGCGATTTGAAATACATCACATGGATTATCTACATAGTAATTAGGGCACACGTACAGCTCGCAACAATATAAACAGTATATGAACATAGCATTGGATATATTGCCAACTATCAGCTCTTAACATCAGGAGGACTACCGGTGGCCAATTGGAACAAAATGAGCATTGCGATGACAAGATATGTGCAAACATTTGAAAATGGCCCTAGTTTTCTTCACTTTAATTCATTGTCAACTGTTTTCAACTACATTATTTGTAAACTGCCAGTAGTAGACCGTCGACAGCTTTGAACTTGCAAACAAAAACAAAATTCAAAAACCAATCAACAAAAGCCAAGTTTTTTTTTCGTCTATTCCTGCAATATTTGTTGGCCTTTTAAGCCATCTCGTACTCCATGTATTGTCTCCCTGTACCCCATCTCTCACCGACACTCATACTAATACCAATACAGAAAACTAATGCTGGTGTGATCGAGAAAATTGCTGAGAGATGTAAGAGCTCAGATGTATCTGTGCATATATGCAGTTAACTCGCGCCGAGGAGGACTGGATTAAAATTGAGTGGCGTGGAAAGCGTCCAAGCGGAGAACAATATATAAAAGACGTCGCAAGGATATCCGGCTTTTCCAGAGGCAGTTATGTACAAAAGAAATGCTTAAAGGATTCAAGTGCTTAAAAAAAATAAACCAGAGCCCGACTCCGAGCCACAAGGGTTTTACTATCGACTCACAAGTCTCAAGGCCGGCCTGCAACAAAAAACAATCAAGTGCAAACAAGTTATCAAGTACACGTAACGACATTGAAGATACAATAAAAAAAACGACGGCCAGAAAAAAAAATAAAATCAGTAATTAACACTAAACTTGAACTCAAGGGCAGCACCACTCGTACTTGCACCCCCCTCAGTGCAGCGCGCGCATAGTTGTAATTCATGGCGTGTGGTTGGTGGTTAACACCAGGTGCAGAACATGTATTCCCTATTTTTGCTCCCGAGTTTCCATTTTGGGCGCGTTTTGCCCAAACCGGTTCAGCTGAGGGCCGCCCATTGCAAAGGCGCGCGCGGGGGTACCATGATGCAATCATCGATCAACATTAATTTGAATTTTTATAGTCGACGTCGTCCTTTGGATCCCTAAACTGTGATTTTGACACATGCAAAGAAAATAGCAAAAATCCAAACTCAATGGCGCTGCAAAGCTAAAATTGAAACTCCAGCTGAGCTGGCTGCAGCAGAGCGCTCTTTGCACATATGGCTTTTGCAACAAATTTTATTCCGGCCGAGTCATTGCAAACCCTGAACTTTGAACTTTGAACTGCCTAAACTTAAATGACCAATTTCTTGGGCCCGCCCGCGGGGCGCCTTGCACCATTAAAGCCCGGCAACTCGAGATCTGGCCAGTGTCTAGTCTCCAAGGGCGCCAAGTCTAGAAACACAGCAACATTACAATCTTTTAAAAGTTAACAATTGATCAGGTAGCTATCGCCGCCATCGATTCCCAAAACTGGCGCTTGATCAACGTACAGAGATACATGTTCAGTTATAGGCGCTCTCTTTATGACATGATCTTTTGCGTGGATAACGTTAAACACATGGCACAAGTCGGAATTTTAAGTCTATATTCGGCCGGGACCCAATCTACGTTTGAACAACCAACGTTGCTAGCTTTCCCGTCCCTCGCATAATTTTTTTTTTTTCGGCTTCACATGCTAAAGTCCCTTTTTAAATGTTCAAAGTTTTTTTTTTTTTTCAAATGCTAAAATTTCAGAATGCAATGCTTTGTAGAGTACTTTATTTTTTCTATTCATTAATAAGAACTTTAATAACTTGCCGTTTTTGCTTTGCAGCTTGCAACTACCTGCTGCCCCCTCCTTTGCCGGCCTACCAGTCCTCGCCGCCCATGCGCGTCCGCGTCTCCCTCACGATGGCCCGCGCCTCCTCCAGTTCGGCGGCGCTGCCCCTCGTCAGCTCCTTGGCGTACTTGTGTGCGAGCTTATACTTGCCCTCGTTGAGGCTGAACTTGGCGAGCCACAGCCGCGCCTGGCTCGTCTCGTCCGTGACGCCCTCGTCGTCCTCGGCGTCGAGGCAAAACCGCATGTACATGGCGCAGAGCTCCATGTCGCCGAGCTTCTCGTAGATGGTCGCGAGCCGGAACATGATCACGGGGTCCATGTCGCTGAGCTTGAGGCACCGCTCGTAGGCCTTGAGCGACTCGTCGATCTTGCCGAGCTGCCCGTAGCAGTGGCCCAGCGCCTGCCACATGCGCGCGTCGTAGGGCTTGAGCGCCGCCGCCCGCTGGTAGTAGTACAGCGAGTAGTAGTTCATGTCGAGCACCTCGTAGGCCTGCCCCAGCCCGTACCACGCGCGGAAGTCCTTCTTGTTGACGTCGATCGCGTGCCGGTACGACTCAATGGCGGCGTGGGTGTTTTTGAGCTCGACAAACTCGTGCCCCATTAGCGTCCACGCGGACAAACAATTGCGGTTGAGCGTCAGGGCGCGCTGGTAGTATGTGATGCTCTTTTCGTGCTCGGACTTGAGCGAGTAGTAGTTGGCAATGATGCAGCACGTCTCGGGGCGGAACTTGTCGGTGCTGGACGCGAGCTGGGCAAGGTACGCGAGCTTTGGCCGCCGCTCCATCACGTAGAGAATATTGGAATACGTGTCCATGTCGTCGAGCCGGTGCGGGTCGTTGCCCAGCACCTCCTCAAACGCCATCTCGCTGTCCGAGTAATTGAGCCCGTGATAGTAAACGAGCGCCTTTTGGATGGTCAGAAAATTGAACTGGGGCAAAAACGACAAAATGTCGTCAATCTCTTCGAGCGTCGTCTTGTCGTGCTGGTAAAACTCCTGCAGCGCGTAAATGTTGAAGATACGGCCCATGAGGTGCCTTGGCAGCGCCTCTGCAATGTCGCGAAACTTTTCGAGCGAGTCGATACACTTGAGCATCTCCTGCCACGCGCTCCAGTTATATGGGAAGAGCGACACAGACTTTAACAACCGCGCCAGCGCCTCGGTTGTGTTTTTCTGGTGGATCAACGCAACGCCATACAAGTACAGCAGAAACGGATCCTCCTCGTTCTCCTGGAAATACTCGTCCAGCTCTCTTATAATGACCGTGATCTGCCGATTCGGCGCAATCCCGTCCTTTGGCGACAGCACGCCCTCGTGCTCCTCCTCCTTCTTCTTCTCGCCCGACTAAACTGGTTAGACATGACGCTATACTACGGCGTAACTTACAATGTAGAGAGCGTATAACCGTAGAAACATGGATACTTTGCCGGTTGCGCCGCTGAGCAAGTGCGCACACCGGTCGTACTCGTGGCAGTCGAAATACGTTTTTGCTAGCACCTCCTTGTCGGTGAGTTCCAGCCGACTCAGCTCCGGCGTCAGCGACGGGGCCTTGCTGCTTTCCGGTAAATCCACAGAGTTGAGTGCTTCTGCTGACCTTGGTTGTCCTTGTTAGAAATAGCTGCCCTGCGGAGGGTTGTACGCACCATTTCGCTGATTGGTAAAGACAGCGCGCCGAGAGCTGCTGAATAGATCCTAGTAACTCGCCTCGCAGCTGAACCAACTCGCTTTCACTTGGAATTGACATTTTGGGCTTTCTTGTGTGATGTTTCTCGCTCCTGGTGGTGGTAGCTGTTGTGTGTGTGTGTGTGTGAGGCTTTTCGTCTCGTTTTCCCGTCGTCTGTCACGTGTAACACGCACGGCTGAAGCAGGTTATAAGGAATCCCAACATTTTTCACTTCCTGCTACTACACACCACTATTCCGCCATGATTGATCAAGAGGATATCTTTTACTTGCTGCTGGTCGGCCTCGTCAGCACACTCGTGTATTTGTACGTGCTTCCCGAGAACAGCGACATCCATGAACTTGTGCTCGAAAACCAGGCGTCGATTGGCAAGGTGCGCAACGACGGCGAGACGCCCGTGTACCGCAGCCTCGTGGCCCCGCACGGGCGGCCGCTCATGAACGGGCTCGCGGTAGGCGGCCGCGGGTTTGCCACAAGGCCAGGCAACCTGCTGGACATTTGGACGCTGGGAGCGAAGAAATCGGAGGTCATGACGTTGCACTCGCACCCGACGAGGCTGGCCGTCGACGTGCTGCCGAGCGAGCGGTTGGCAGAGCTCGTGTACGGCCTTGGAAAGTGGCTCACGGACCTGCGGGGCAACAGCGAGGCGACGGTGTCGCTCGTGCTGCCCAATTGCGAACAAGCGTTTATTACACTCTTTGGTAAGTTCTTTAAAGCCATGATTCCTAAGCTAACTGTAAAGCTGCCGCGTTGTTCAATATCCCGGTTGCGATCCTGCCCATTGACAAGTCCTCGCTCGTCAACTTGGGCAAGCACATGGAGGCCGCGAACCCGTTCATCATTTTCCTGGCCGACAATGCGCTCCTTGAAGATGTCAAGACGGCACGCCTGCCGAGCTTGAAAACCGTAGTGACTATTCGTGACAAGTTCAGCGTGCAGCCGGCAGCAAACGGCTTTGAAACCACCACTTGGAAAGAGCTGACCGGGGAGTTCAAGGGCCCTGTGGGCGAATTCCCGGAGATTGACGAAAGTGAACAGAGCTTCCCGGTGCGAACGACGTTTGAGCGCGGAGACCAGGTGGTGGTCAGCAAGTTCACGCACCATAATCTCGCGGCGGCAGTCGCGGCTCACATCAAGGCGCTGCCCCAGTCGCATCAGTGGAAGGAGTCGGACAAGGTGCTGATGTTTACGTCGCAGCTGACGGTCTTCACGGTCGTGTCGCAGCTGACGGCGCTGGTGTGCCGCAGCGACGTGGTGTTCCTGAGCAAGATGAACGTGGTCCCGGACCAGATGCTCGCGGCCGTCGCGCCGACCATCATCGTGACCGACGACGAGACGACGTTCTCGCTGCTGGAGCAAAAGTACGACCTGACGGTGACGCCGACCATCAAACAGAAGATCAGCGAGGTCAAGCTGTCGCGCGGCGTGCTGCCCAAGGCCGCCACCATCCCGGCGTTCGGCTCGGTGCGCCTCATCTACTCGTCCACCTGCGTGCTCGACAACGCGGGCACGGCGTCGGCGGCGGCGCGCGACGAGAAGGAGCACCTCAACTCGGCCGACACCAACGCCATCCGCGCGCTGACGGGCGCGCGGTTCGTCCACTGCCTCACGTCGCCGTTCGTCGCCGGCCCCGTCGCCAGCACAAACGTGTACGACTACCGGCTGAACGCGGCGCAGGACGCGCAGTGGCAGACCAACTACGGGCCCGTCGCGGCGTGCCTGGAGGCCGTGCTGCGCGACGCGCCAGCGGCAGGCTCGACCGCCCGCGGCGAGGGCAAGCTCTGCGTGCGCGGCTTCACGACGGACGCGGCCGCGCAAGACGTGGAATGGGTGGACACGGGCATCCTGGGCAGCTTTGGCGCCGACGGATGCTTCAAGCTGAGGAATTAGCACATAAAAATGATATAAAACAATGATCTCTTTCTTTTCTTTCTATGTACACGATTTATTTTTATAAAGAGGGCCGGTTGGGGTCTGTTTTCTTGGGCTTGAAGGCCGGCGGCTCGGCCGGCAGGCCCTGGTTCCACAGCTGGCCGGTCGGGTCCGCCGGGGCCGGGTGTCTTTCGGGTGCGGCGAGGGGCATGTCTGGCTGTGCTGGCGGCTGTGCGTGCGGTGCAGCCTGAGCTGGCGCATTGCGAGATGCGCGGCGCCTCGCAAACAGCCTTGTGAAGGGCACGACGACGCAGCGCGCGAACCACGGCATGGCGGCCAGGCTGAGCAGCGCCCTGAGCGGCATGAGGACCTTGACGAGCGCATAGGCGGCGGCGCCCTGGAGCACGAGGGTTGCGCTGCCGGCGGCGCCGTCCTCGAGCTCCGTCCAGCCGTTGCGCGCGCCCAGGACGCGGATGTACTCCGCGCCGGCGTCGAGCAGGTCCCTGGGGAGCAGGCCCGACGCGAGGGGGTCCCAGTCGAGGCGCGCGAAGAGCGCCCAGAGGCCGAAGAGCGGCACGACGGCGGTGAGCTCGTGCAGCACGAGGAAGGCGGTGACGTGGGACACGGGCGCGTTGAGGAAGCGCAGCGTGTAGGGGTGCAGGAACGGCGGCAGGCGCTTGATGATGGGGTGGTTGGAGATGTCGACGAGCTGCTTGCCGCCGGCGTGCTGCGGTGGTGGGGTGGCGGCGGAGGCGGGCGAGGACGTGCTGAAGAGCGCGCGGGCAGAGGGGATAAGGAGCGAGGCGGCGGGGCGCCACGGCATGGCGCGCGGCCGGGCGAGCAGGCTGAGCATGCGCGGGGACGGGTGTGCGGTGCGGAGGGTCCACATTGTGGGTGGTGATGGCAAATCAGAGGATTTTTTCAGTCTTGTTGGGCAAGCAGCCGTGCGCAAACCATAGTGACGAAAAACTACGTGGACACAAAAGCCACAAGAATAATCAAGGCTGCTAACGTCTATAAAGTACATAAACCGCAGTTGACATACAACAAATAATAATAATAATACAACGATGCAAACAGAGACAGGTCTGGTCTTTGCTAAGAGTGCTTACAATAGTGCTAGTCTAAATATCAAAACAAAGTGACTATTTCTAGTTGGCTCGCCTTGTTTGACCGTCTTGACCTAGTCTCTTAGTACACTAAACGTCCAACGTGGCAAGGAAGCATTGCGGTTGCTCAGCAATTCAACAACCTTTGTTCAATGGACAGATAAAGCATCGAATGCAATTAAAGGCTGGGTTTAATTAATGTCTACCAGATCTTGAGTTAAGAAATCATCAATTTATTCGTTATTTATATTTCATAAGGTAATTGTAATTGCCTAAGCAGAGTCGACGCCGGCAATGTAGACCAGGAGGTCAACGACACGGGCAGAGTAGCCGTACTCGTTGTCGTACCAGGAGATGAGCTTGACAAACTGGGGGGAGAGGAGGATACCGGCCGAGGCGTCAAAGATGGAGGAGTGGGTATCGCCAATAAAGTCGGTGGAGACGACAGAGTCCTCAGTGTAGCCGAGGATTCCCTTGAGCTTGCCCTCAGACTCCTTCTTGACAACGGCCTTGATCTCGTCGTAGGTGGCGCCCTTGGCGAGACGGACAGTGAGATCGACGACGGAGACGTCGACGGTGGGGACACGGAGGGAGAGGCCAGTGAGCTTGCCATTGAGCTCGGGGATGACCTTGCCGACGGCCTTGGCGGCGCCAGTGGAGGAGGGGATGATGTTGCCCGAGGCGGTGCGGCCACCTCTCCAGTCCTTGTGGGAGGGACCGTCGACGGTCTTCTGGGTGGCGGTGATGGAGTGGACGGTGGTCATGAGGCCCTCGACGACGCCAAAGTGGTCGTTGATGACCTTGACGAGGGGAGCGAGGCCGTTGGTGGTGCAGGAGGCGTTGGAGACAACCTTGAGGTCAGACGTGTACTTGGACTCGTTGACGCCCATGACAAACATGGGGGCGTCGGCGGAGGGGGCCGAGATGACAACCTTCTTGGCGCCGCCCTTCAAGTGGGCAGAGGCCTTCTCAGTGGTGGTGAAGACACCGGTGGACTCGACAACGTAGTCGGCGCCGACAGAGCCCCAGGGGATGGCGGCGGGGTCCTTCTCGCCAAAGACCTTAATGTGCTTGCCGTTGACGACAATGGCGCCGTCGGCGTGGGAGACCTCGCCCTTGAATCTGCCGTGGGTGGAGTCGTACTTGAACATGTAGGCGGCGTACTCGGTGCCAATGAAGGGGTCGTTGACGGCGACAACATCAACCTCGGGGTTGAGGAGGGCGTTTCTGAGGACGATGCGTCCGATTCTGCCAAATCCGTTGATTCCGACCTTGACGACCATTGTGAATGTTGTTGCTTAGAGAGTAGAGAAGAAGAGAGGGAGTAGGAGAGAGAGAGAGTGCAATTGGAAAGTGCGATGAGAAGAGAAGAGAGGGAAAGAAGAAAAAGACAATTGAGGGAAAAGAGCGGGTTTTTATAGGTG
>JAJMAG010000282.1:0-27464 GCA_030564905.1 Geotrichum fermentans
GACGCGGCGGGCGGCGCCTCGGGCGGCTCCTGCACCAGCGGGCCCGAGTAGACGAAGAAGCCGTCCTTGGTGGTAGCCGCCTTCTCCTCCCACATCATCTCCGCGTCGTCGATGAACGGGTCGTTGAGATCGTACTTGCCCTCGACCTTGGCCCTGTTTTTGCGTTTGGCGGGGGGCGTGGGCGCGGCGGGCTTGTGGGCCGCGGGGACCACGGTGGCTCCGTCGTCGTCGTCCTCGATGATGTCGTCCATGTCGTCCTCGGCGGCGAGCTCCATGGCGGTGCGCACGAGCTCGGGGTGCACGTTGTTGTAGCCGTACTTGGCCTCTGCGAGGGCCATGAAGTCGATGATGACGTTCTGCTCGCCGGTGCCGGCGCCGGTGTCGTCGGCGTCGTCGATCACGAGCGGCGTGTCCTGCGTGCCGAGCTTGCCCTGCACCGGCATCTCGACCTTGATGTACAGCGTGGGCCGCGTGGGCAGGCGCGCCGCCGACGTCACGTTGACGCCGAGCGCCGAGCCCAGCGACGACGAGCCGGGCAGCGCCTGCGACGCCGGCGGCAGCTGTGTTGGCGTCGCGGTCGTCGTCGTCGTCGTCGTCGTCGTGGCGGCCGCCGGTTTCTTTTGCGTGGAAGCCGCGGTGGATGCTGTGGTGGTTGTTGCGGCTGGTTTCGTAGGGGTGCCCGCCGCTGCTGGGGTTGTGGCTGTGGTGCTGGCGGCGGCCATCCCTGCCGCCGAGGAGACTTTGGGCGTGGCGGGCGGTGTTGAGTCGTTCAGCATATCGATTGTAATGCGTGTCGTGGGCGCCGACGAGGCGCCCTGTGTGTGGTCGGCCATTGAGCGTGCTGGTGTAAACGACGAACGGAGAGTAGTGCTGGAATAATAAGCCTGATGTATTTTTTTTTTTCATGTTTTAGCAAAACGCCGTTGGAAAAAACTATGCTAGCCGCACCGGTTATGGTCGACTAGGTTTCTTTCTTAACTTGAGAAATGCGAATTCTACACGTCCATCACGGAATCTCGTAACAGACACTTACCTTCAGGGCTTTTAAACAAACGCTGCTGAATTCACCGCAAGCACACCACTTGGAAGTATTTTTGACGTTCTTGTATTTTGTTCCAGAAGGAGAAACTGGAAATCGTGTCACAGATGTGGGTTTCTATACCAATTTTTGTAAACCTTTCGCGTCCGCGTCTATCAAAGGTATACTGGTGCACTTGTTTATTCACAGACCTGATTGACAACGCAATAAAATGAATTGATATCCCCCAATATTTATGTACTGTACAAATCATACCATCCCACGGGCAATAACCAAAAAAAAAAAAATTAATTTATAACATAAGAATATCCATGAATATACATTTCATTACAGGCCCATTTCTAACCATTCAAACTTCTTCAGACTATCCTCTTCTTCCTTTGTTCTGCTGACCTTTGGAGGCGCCGGAGCGACCCGCTTTTTCGGTTTTGGCGGAGCCGCGGCCGTCGAGTTTTTGAAGGAGGCTGACGCTATCGTGGGAGCCACCATGACGGGAGGTGCTGCGGCGCTTGCCTTGGGCGGCGCGGGCGCAAGCGCGACCATGCGTTTTGGCGCAATGGGCACGGGCTTTATGGGCACGTCGTTTCCAGCCCGCGATTTCTGGGAGATGGGAATAGCCTGAGTGGCGGTGGTGGAGGAGACGGCCAAGGAGGAGAGATTGCCCTGGCTGGATGATTTAGCAGGCAGCTTTTGAGCTCCTCCGGGCTTGGCGAGTGGCCCTGACGCGTCTGAGGTGGAGGAGCGTGTATCAGCCAACCCGCGGGAGCCGTTGCTGCCCCGGTTGCGTTTCTTGATGACGTCCGTTTTCAGTGATAATGGACGCACTTCGCCATGCAACTTGAGGAACAAGCCACAGGCATTGCAAAGCGGCAAGCCTTGCGGGTTGCGCCGCCATAGAGGCGTTGTCCGCGTATGACAGTTTGTGCATTCTATGGGCGTATCCGAGCCGAGGTTGAGCGAAGACGAAAAGGAGGAGGTGAGAATCTTCTTCTCTGGCAGGTTGATTGATGACGGAAATGGTTTCATAAGTGGTCGACGCTGCTGCCCAGGGGACAGGCTTGTGTTCGGGAGAGAAGACGCCGAAAAGAGCTGGCCGGGGGTCTTGGGCTCTATTCGAGGCTCGATTCTAGTCTGGGGTTTAGGGAGGCTGTTCTGGTGGGTCGAGACCGACGTCTGCGAAGCCGTGCGCGCGAGTTTCGACTTGCGCGGAATTAGCACTTCAGTCTCGACTCGCTGCTGCTGCTGCTGCTGCTGCGCTAGGTTGACTGACGATTTTCGATCCCAGTGAGAGTCGTATGGTGATGAGGGTACATACGACGACGACGGAGACATTACTGGGGTTGTGTAGTTGCTATTTAGCTCGTCATCCTCGTCGAGGCCGGCGCCCAGCTCGAACTGTGCCGTGCTACCCGTATAGAACTGTTGACTTAAAGAGGGCACTGACGGCCGTGCAATCGAGGTGGACGACGCTCTCCCCATCGACCCAATGTGAAATCCATACGTCTCGCGAGGCCCGGCTACGGAGTTGCCTGCATTAACCGACACATTGGAATGGGAGTTGGGCGAAAAAATGTCTGAGCGCTGGCGGTTGAACCGATGGCCAAAGGGCACTGGAGAGGCGGTGCCATGTGGTGATGTTACTGACGACCCTGGGGATTGCAGCGGCGTAAAGTGTAATTCGTCGTTTTCCGGAATGATTTCATGGAAATTCATCCCCAGAGAATGGGACGAATCCTGGTTAAAGTCTGTATGTTCTGGATCAGAGGGGAAAAAGTTGGTATCTGTGGATGTATTGTTGAGTTGCAACGGTTGGTCTAGGATGTCTGCCAGGCCTTCAAAGGCAAGTGGGTCTAGCGAAAACTCAAACCCGCTACTTGATGGGACTTCGACGGCATCTGCGGGCTGGCTACCGAGCATCTGCTCATCGAGACGGTATTCCTGGACATCATTATCGTCCGGAGAAAGCAGGCCAGAGCTCAGTTGGGCCGATGAAAGGAGGTTGTCAGACTGAGACATGGCAGAGACCATGGGGCTAAAGGCAGCCACGCGCTTCCTGGAGCTGCCCAGAAGACGCATATTAGTGTGTAAATCGGGATCCTCTACAAAGGGAGACTGACCCTCATTGGATTCGGGAGAAGTGTCTGTCGGCGTGGGGTTCTGGATGTTGTATTCAAACGGGTCTGGCTTGAGAGAAGCGTGGGGGTTGGCGAGCGTCGTAGTCTGGTTCCGTGGAAGCCGCGTGGCGTTGGCCATCCGCCAGAATATGTTGTCCATGCGATCTTTATTTGCAACGGCCTCCTGGGCCTCGGTTAGCAGGCCGGCCAGTGAAGTCGACGAAAACAGCTGGTCACTCTCCTTGTTGAGAAAACTCAAGTCTGAGTCATCGGTGGTGCCTGGGAGGAGAGTGAAGGGGTCCAGCCCGTCCAGGAGTTGTGCTGTCGTAAGATCCGGGCCGTCGGCGGTCGTCATGGACCGGAGTTGTGACGGGGCATTTGCATGGGCGTGTGTCGTGGAGGTGAATGATCTGGTGGAGGGCGGATAGAGGGTTGGTCGCGATGACGGCGGCCCGTTGTTTAAGCTCATGGCGCGGCAGCCGTCCAAGTGTATGGGAGCGTTCCTCAAAGTGGGTTGCGGAAGAAGACGCAGGGTGAGCAGTGTCAGTGGAGGGCAAAAAGGAGGCGTCGGTCGACTGCGGGCGGCTGGTGCTGGGGTGAAAGGGATCGCGAGAGAGTGAAGCAGAAGAAAAGGCTGGCGGAGGAGATTCGCAGTGGCTTTCTCCAGTGTGGGAAGACATAATGGCTGACTCAGCGCAGACTTAATCCCAAACCTAAATGGCCAACGCTCGGGTGGCTTTCCGGCGCTGTGCCTACGCCTGAGGCTTTTCATTCGACTGCGTAGTCTTTGCTGGGGGTTTTCGCACACTGAGCACAGGCTCTCACATAGCTCCAATGCCCATGCTGAAGCCTCTCGTCTGTTTAGCGGGCGGCGAGCCCAGCGGCCATTGCAGGTTCACGTCGGCCAGCTATTTCCCAATCGGGATATGCAGTTTGTGATGTGCCTATTTTGTAGCGATTTATTCCGCGATCTTCGGCCTGCCTGCCTACACGCATATTACTATACGATAAGCGCGAAGCTTGCTCTCATCAGCAACTGAAGCAAAAGGCTCGTAAAAACAATGAATACGAGCAGAAGCTTGAGTTTGGTCCACTGAACACGAAATGGCCACCGTTGGATTTTACGGTTTGGCGCTAATGAGCTCCCCTTGTGCCTGTTCAAGACTAAAGCAAGACCAAAATACCTAAAAAAGAAACATGAACAGATCTTGAGTGAGCTCGCTCCTCGCACAGCATTAAAGAGACCGTACTTCATACAAAGTACAGTTGATATATCTGATCTCGTTTAGCGGCCCGCTACAGTCATGCCCAAATGAAAGCTCGCACTCTTTACCGCAAACGTTTGAACTTTGAATGTTCCATGTAGGTGCAATGAGCACACATGAATTCAAAATTCATTGTCCACAGGTGCACTTTAAAATCGTTCTGTCCTCAAGTGCTTGTACCAATGGTTTTTTTTTTTCATCCTTCTAATATCACTGGCTATGTACTCGTTATTTCATGTAAGTTTAAGTATTGGGCTCTTCTAGCTATCGGTCTCTATAGTCGCAATTCGTAATTCAGATCTCGAGCCACCTATTCTTGGACTGTCGTCAAAAGGAAATGAACAAGCGTCAATACGGGACTTTGGCACCTCAACCAAATACACGGTGCTCTCAACACGGAGCCGTGGTGTTCTCATTCACAATCTCAAATCTCTTTTTCTCAAAGGAGTATCTTCTATATATATTGTTTCGTCTTAAAGCTATATCAGCTCTCTATAAAAAACACAAATGCCATTCATTGCCAAACGATGATGAGCAACCACTTTGCTCACCATTGATGCTGACATGTACGCGTTACACTAGTACGTACTTGTACTCCTTTTTTTTTTTACTAACGTACGCGCGACCCGGTCCGCATAGAGAGCGATACCGGACTACTATTTCCACTTTCGAAACATTCAATATGAATTGCGACTGTTGCGTGTTGTACTTCCAAGCACATGGGCCCGGGCGTCCGCAGACAACTACTCCCGTGTTTGGGATGTGTCTATGTCGTCGAAAGTTTTGTAGCTACTATGTATAGTCCATAGCGTTGTTATTCTGCACCTGTGCCAAGACTTGCTGGTTTAATCTCTGATACATGTTACGTCAGTGTTCAACGGTCGTACATTCAGCGTTTGACATATCATTGATCAAGTTGAAACACCAATTACAGTTAAGGTTCCTTAAATGAAAAAGAAATTGATAACAAATACACAATATTTTGAAAGGTATATAATCATATTTAGGCGTGAACGAGATATGCAAAAAACAGGTTATTAATATGAAGCTTTTTTCGGTTGAAGAAGATGGGGTGGCGAGAGATTATCATTGATGTTGAAAATGGAGACAAAACAAAAGAGAAAAATATCAGTGAGAGATTTTTCAAGAAAAAAACAAATCAAGAAAGAAAAAAAAAAAGAGGAGGATGTAAAAGACATTGGAGGGATTCAAAACTTTTTTTTTTGTAGGGCGTTTGTGACTTTAATTGGTTAAAATGCGACCGGTAGTAGAGTTGTCAGACTTCTTCTCGTCGACTTCAAGTGGAGGCTCAAAGTGGTCATCACTGCTGTCATTTTCTTCCAGGTCACCAGTGCGGCGCGTGCTTCCAACTGGAATGACAATCTTGCGTTCAGGCAGCACGGGAGCCCACTTGGGGAGGTAGCGAGGCAGCAGCTGGAAGCGGATGAGCCAGTAGATGGCGCCGGCGCCGAAAAGACCCAGACCAACTACACAGTGCAGATAGTAAGGGAGAGACTTGTACACGTTCTCAGACTTTTTCGAGGGCGCCAGGTAGGGAGCCACGACAAGATAAAGCGAAGAGAGGAAGAAAAAGATGGTGACGGGGAGAGTGGCCTTGATAGGAGGGTTCCAGTCGTAGTGCTTGCGGCGAAGGTTGATGACGATGAGGGCAAAGGCAATGGCGGCATTGATGACTGAGAGAGGGTAGGAAATAAGATTGAGAATAAAGTTGTAAGCGTCGCCGGGGGGAGGGGCAATCATGATAATGAGCGAGACGACCCAGTGCTCAAAGAGACCAGCAGAGGGAGCGCCAAAGGGCTTACTGGACGCCCAAAGTCGGCTAAAGGGCAGGATTCCTTCCTTACCAAGGGACTGCACAATACGGCCCTGTGAGAAAATGACAGAGAGAACGTTGCCGAGGGCAGAAAGAGCCACAAAGACAGAAAGAGCCTTCTGGGCCTGCTCGCCAAAGGCAATAGTAAAGAATTCGGCAGCAAGAATGCGGCCAGAAGAACTAATAACGGACTTGGGGACGACGGCAAAGTAGGCAATGTTGACGAAGATGTAAAGAATAGCAACGGAAACCAAAGCAACAGGGGCCGAGATTTTCAGGATGCGATTGGGATTCTTTGTCTCACCGAGAGCGTAGTTTGCGTTGGAGTAGCCGATAAACGACCAAATGACATTGTAGAGCGCCATGACCACACCGTAGCCACTGGGTTTTGTGCCGGAGAAGGCGTTGGAAAACGCATGCGTCTTTTCGGTACCAAGTTTGCCGTTTAGGCCTACCCACCCAGTGATGACAATGACCAGAATGACGGCGAGCTTGAAAACACCCAAGAGATTCTGCAGACGTAGACCCCACTTGACGCTCGTAGCATGGATCAGAAACGCAAAGGTAAGACAAGCGATACCAACACCACGCTGATTCCATCTAGTGACGTCCTTCCCGGCGGCAGCCAGGATGTATTCGCCAAAGACGACCGAGTTCGAGGCAGCCCATCCGAGGAGAAAGGCATACGAGGCAAACATGCTGGAAATCAAAAACTTTGGTTTTCTGTAAAAGTACTCGAGGTAATTTTTCTCACCGCCATTTTTAGGGAGGGCCGATCCCCATTCGAGATAAACCAAGAGTCCCGAGGCGGCAATAATAGCGCCTCCAACCCAAATGAAGAGCGCAGCTCCGACGGACCCAGCCTGGTTGTAGATGGTAGAGGGGGTCGCGAAGATACCAGTTCCGACCATGCGGTTGAAAATGAGGAACCAGGCCGAGATGAGCCCAATTTCGTGGCCATTGCCAGTTGAGTCGAGGGTTTGCACGTCACTGTCCGACGCCGACTCGACTTGTTCTGATTTGGACCAGAACTTGAGTTTCCTGGTCGTGTTCGATATGAAACCAGACATTGCAATTATATGAATGGAGGTGGAGAATGGATTAGATGAACAGAAGAGATGGATGTTTTAAAAAAAAAAAGGATTCCATGGCGAGCAAGTGCGCATTTATAAGAGAAGGAAGGAAAGGCAAAAAAAATAAAAAAAAATAAAAAAAACATAAGAGAGAAAGGAAAAAAGAAGAGCGCTCTCGGAATAATTCAAAAAGAAACTTTAACAAGATTTGTAAATAAAGTGTGTTCACAAATAAAGCCTGTTACGTAACCACATGTATTAAATTTTTTCAACATTCACTACGGCGCCGTTGGAAAGCTTGGGACTAGCAAATGAGCAGCTACTATAACCAAGCGAACGGGTGAGGTCGTCTTCAGCTGCTGCCATGGTGCTGCTGGTCAGACGGACGGTGGTGAGTCGTTCGTACGAGCAGAGCGCAACCGTTGGAGCTGCTGAGATGCCGCGTTTGCAGGGTTTTTCCTTTAGGCGCGCCCAAAATGGGAGCGAAGCGCCGGCGCGGCTTCTGCAAGCCACAATATTGCAGTGGGGAGCGTAGAGAGAAAAAACACGAAGAGAAAAAAAAAAATTAATAAAAATAAAACAAAAATAATAGTAAATTTGAACAATCGATATCATGATAGCAGCACAGAGAGAGCATGGCGAGTGGAGGATGCCGTGGAGAGGCAGATCATGGAACCAAGAGCCCAGACCCCCCGTCACGTCCGGAATCTGGCGGGTGCAGCAGCAGCAGTAACGGCGCCATGCTGGGCGAAGAACAGCGACACAGTAAACTCAACTAGTGCCACTAGTGCTACATATGGCCAGTGGCCAGCAGTCTTAGCGCAGTGCCATGGCCACCGGTGGTGACCAAGAAAATCGTGATTGATGGCCAAGGAGTCACGTGCAAGGGCGACATCCCAGAGGCAAAAAATGTCAAAAGGTGAAAACGAAAGCGCTGCAAAGGGAAATGAAACGCCTAAAGGGACCAGGTCGACCACCAGCACGGAGGATAAGAGAGAAGGCACGTGCAATCAGCTAATCTGACAGATGGGTGATACAAGACCTTTGCAAAACCTTGTGAGCTGGACATACTAGTTCTTTACAGCTGTTTGATCCGATGTTGCCCACAGAAGACGGAGCCTTGGCCCGGGTATTTCTGCATTGACTATTCTACGGCTTCTTCCTCAATTTGTTGACTGATTTGCAAGCGCACAGCATCCAGCTGTATCGACTCATCAGCTGTCACACAGTCGATTCAGAGATTGATAGGGTCATAAGCACGTACGTAGACTTGGTGATCCAGCAATCAATGGCAGACTCTGGAGCCAACGAACCAACGAATCACCAACCTGAGACTCACAAGGATCACAACTAGTTGCTCGCAGACGCAGGTGGAACACATCAAGTGGGAGACAGCGGCAAAATATGCCCCAAAGGGGTATCTTTATTCCACCGCATGGCAGTGGAGCACACACCTCCCAACGCCCCTTTCCTTTGCGTGGGAAGCTGTAAACGTGAACACTATGTAGTGCATGCTAGCTAGTAGTACAAAGTAGATGCCCGCTTACAGCAATCGGTAATGGAAGGGAAAAAGCCAAAACTGGTAAAAAAAACTAAAAGATGGAAAAAAAAAGTTAACCAGGGAACGTGGATAATGACGGGAGCCAAGAGCTTGATAACAGATGATAATGGAGAAGATTACGCAGAGTCGTCTTGGATTAAAGGCAACCAGGTATCCCCCATAAGATACATGTATGAATAATACCAGGCCAAAAGCACGCCTTGTCAGCAGAAAAAAAAGAAGCAACCAAATTATTGTTCCAACACTTGGAAGAAAGAAGTTTTATTGACCAAGCCAAGTGGCGATCCTAGTTGTTTTTGGTCCGGGGGTTTCACATGCTGTATAACGCTAAGAGCTATACGGACTTTTTTCACTACGCCGTCGATATCCTTCATCTATCAATTCAATATATAGTTGACGTTTTTTTTCTCCGCCGCCGCCGCGGACGCATACGGACCCAAGACGCTCGAAAAAAAATTGTGGCTTGCAACGTCTGCCCGTACACAATTAATTGTTAAAAGCTGTCCATGATTCGCAATTCCCGGCTGGGCGTCCGTCTCGGCAGCAGCCAGCAGCCCTTAGGCGCGTCCCAGGGCTTACAAACCGTGCCCAAGGGGTCTCACCTGGCCGCCGGCTGAGGCAGCCCTAGCACACGCATGGCATGATTTACGGCGGTGATACCTTATAATGATGGGAACACAAGTAATGGCGTTACAAGTGAAAATAACAATATAACATCAGTTGAGCAGCACAAACAAACTACGCAAAATGACAGTTAATTAACGGTTCATTGATGCATTCAGACCGCCAAATCCCGTCATGATATCCAGTACAGCACAGACTATATCTCTCATTTGTAAAAAAAAAATGCTCATCTTTGATCTCCAGATGTTCCATTGTACGCACACAGTCAACAACCGAAAACCGAACTTGTCACATCCATTACTGTGTATTTTTTTTTCAGACATGTAGCCGTAAGATGCGCAGATCTTCCTAACGGTCTTAATCCACTCTTCTTTCGTGAACATACTGTATGTATCAATATTCAAAGTGTGAATCCTAAATCTGGAATTTGCTCGAACTGATAGCCCACAAAATCAGGCGTACATACACGTACACAAGCACATATCGGTCTATCAGCCAGCTTTACCCCTCAAACTAGCTCCACATGATCTTGCAAATGCTGTCATTCTCTCCCATATTGGAAAAAAAGGTCTATCGGTCTTGGCAGGCTTGGGCCTTGATTTATCTTGAATTAGGGTTTACGTGGACCAGAATTACACCGATTCACAAGATTTGATTAGTGAAATCAATTCTTTTGAAAGTTTTTTTTTTTTTTGGCGCAAGCCACTTGTTTGAAATATCTTTTGACAGCTATAAGAGAACTAAAAAAACGAAACACGACGCGCGGTAATATTCAAAAAGTCTCAAAAGAGTTTTTTACATTCTTTTTTTCATATGATGTTTCTTGTTACAACGCTGTTGTGTATATTACTATAAGATGGAACTTGTCAACGCCCAATTCTAACTTAATCTTGAAAAAAATACGGACATGAATTGGAGAAATAGCATCCGTAACTATATACCTCCAGCTTTAGCAACAACTATAACACGCACACACACACACACACACACACACACACAAAAGGACAATCCCAGGTCTATTAGACGCTTTCTAAGGACAACTGGTCCATCTTCTTAAGTGCTGGATTACAATCCTGTTACTCCAAGTTGATTTCAGAGAGCACGAGACTTGTAGTGCAAGCCATCCTAGAAAGAAGGAAGGAAAAAAAACGCGAAATATGTAACTTGTATAGTCATGTAACTAGAAACAGGTTATATGAAATTGAGTAGCTGCTGCCTCTTATACCGAGGCCATAAATACATTGTACAGCCGTAATTTCTGAGTTATGAGGAGCGCTTTTGAAGGATTACAGGGACTTTCTGTGAACATCTGAACCCTGAAATGCGTTAACTTGGCTCTCCTCCATTCATAACCAGTATTAATGAGATTTAGTAGCTTGATTGCCGTTTAGAAAGTAGAATGACAATATTAGAAATGAAAGAAAAATGTCAGCTAGTTGATTTATAAAAAGTGTGGGAGTGTTTTTTGTATATGTATATGGTCAACTGCGTATTTTGCTATCATAAGTAGTTCCTTATTCCAAATCCATAGTGTATACCCATAATACACAACAGGCTTCCCAGTGATGACCAATCAAATTAAAGTTACCCTTTGACTGGTCGAAATTTACAACATAAACTCCACTGGCATCCAAAACGAGCGCTAGCCAGCGAAAAAACTTGGTACGTAAATCAAGCGTTCGAAAACAGCCTAAAGTGAAAGAGGAAAAAAAAAAACCCAACCTTTTATTCAGCTATGTAATTCAACACGTCCAGTCGAGTGTGCAATTTGAAATGCTGGCTTCATGACTCCTTCTACAACAAGCCCCAGCTTTATAAGCCGAGGTATACTCTAAACCCCTCACGACTTCCTTATGAACCCATCTCTATCTCATCGTCCTACATCAACACTCTAACCCTCCTCTTCTTCTTCCTACACCTGTCTATTGACACTCCTTCTTTTTCTTATCTTTGTCTTTTTTTTCTTTCTTTCTTCAACAAGAACAAAAATGCCCTTTATTTCATTCACATGTCGCAAGCCATCAAAAACCATCCACAATCCAATGGTTTTTTTCAAATTCTAACTGAATAGAAAAGAAAAAAAAAGGCCCTAAGGTAGGTCTCTGCACAGCTTGCTTTCTGCTCTGGAATCCATGTTTAACGCGTAATGGAGTGGAGATGATCGAACCATGGGCGTTGATATTGGACACGTACTTGTTGAAGAAAGGAAAGGGGAAAAAAAAAAAAAAAAAAAAAAAGAGTGAAAAAACATTTCTTATATCTCGAGGGAAAAAAAAAAATTTGTATTGGGTAAAGCGCGGGTTAGGTCAAGTGTCATGTGACCTAAGCGTGGTTCGTTTAGGGCTGGCCGGCGTTCTCTTTTTGTGATCAAGACACCCAGAATAGAAATAGTTTAAATATTTACGTTTAGTGGATCGACAACTAACGAACGTTGCACTTATCAGGGTATTCCCAGAGTTATCAGCGTATTCCCAATAACGCACGTTTCAATCGTTGGCTGGGATAAGCTTAGCAGCTTTCCTTTGAATATAATTTTAATTGTTTACATTGATAGTGGACATTTTCAGGTTCTAGTAAGAGAATTGATTATATGAACCGGTTCGAGGGAAATGTCGTCTAGACAGTCTAGGCCATTTAGACAATCAGCACCACCGCTAATGGACTCGGGTCCCCCGGGTATCCTGGCTGGCTGCTAACGTCTATAGAGTACGTAAACCGCAGTTGACATATAACAAATAATAATAATAATAATTATATAACACATGTAACAGCAGTTAGTAGTATTAGCCAGATTTGAAAAATGGAAATTGAAACAAACAAAAACTATACAAAGACAAGAAATATTAATTATTAAGAAAAAAAACACGTAACACGGAAATAAATGCATGGATTCCAGACGTCGCTGGGTAAGCAGAGCTTGAGCAAAGAGGAGCCAAGTGTTCCTCAATTATGCGACACCATGCGTCGACCAAACAGCCTCAGCTTGTTCGTCATGCTCACTTTCTTGCGCAGATCGCTCGCCTCTGTCAGTTCACTCCCAGGCAGCATGGGCTTCGAGCTCGTCGTGCTCGACTGAGGCTTGACCACGAGCGACTCGCCGCGGTCGGGTGCAAACGAGCTGGCCGGCGACAGCCCGGTCTTGGAGTCGTAAACGCTCGACGACACGCTGGCACGGGCCGGCGAATTGGGCACCTGCCCTTGGTGCGGCGGGTTGGGGCTCGAAACAGGCGTGGCGCTGGACCGTGACAAGACGCTGCGCCGGTTCCGCGAAAATGGGGGATGGTGCAAAGACTGCGAGCTCGACGAGACTTTGGGCGTGACTTTAGGTGTTTCGGACTGCGGCGCCTGCTCTGGCAGAGTCGGAGTGAAGAGGTTGGTGTCAAAATCAAGGCCGGGCGAGTCCAATATAGAGAGGTCTTCGGTTATAAACGTTTGCACTATGTTGTCGAGAGACGCAAAGTCGTAGGAATCTTTCCCTGATGCCATGGTGGTTTTGCTCAGCCGTTTGGAAGTGGATGTATGAGGTGAGAGAGTGAAGTCGGTGTAGGTTGACCTGCTGATGATGTTCTGGCTGTTGCGATGGTGCGATCTTAAAGACCCATAGCTTACGGCTTTGCGGATAGAAGGGGAGGAGGAGTACCGAGCGGACAGGCGGTCTGTGGAGAGGCAAACGCGGGATGCTGATTTTGGAGGGATCTCTGGCGTGGTAGGAACAGAGCAGGAGGAGTCGGAGGACGTTGAGGAGAATGAGAGGATGGTATTCAGGGGCGGGGTGTGGTGGTGCAAATTAGGAGGCTGCTGGTGACATTGGGGGCAGTCTGGTGGTAGCGGCGGCAGGCCACCACTACCGCTGCTACTGCTGCTTCTGTCCGGGCCCCTTATGCTGATCGCTTCAGGCATGCTGCTTCTGTAGCTGCTCACTGCATCCTCTGCAGGATCGGTGACTGGTGGGGCAGGATTACGTGCGGCTCCATTAATAGCGGCCAATGGTACCACTGAGCGTCGTGCTGTAGCTCGTGGAGGGACATTGAGGTCCAAAGGACTTGTGGGCCGCGCTGGCATCGGATCACCAGGCATTATTGCGATTGTTGTTTTAGGCGGCAGTGATTGTTTTGATTTGGTGGGAGAGGTATGCAGCAGGGATTTTTCAGCAGCAGGTTCAGGGGGCGCGGGAGCGGCTGACGTTGGCTGCGGAGGGAAATTTTCACGCACCAAGCAGCTGTTTCCCTTCCCTCGCGGAACGCCGGTTGGACTTGGCGACAACGGCATGGCGCTCTTTTTCTTACTGGGAGACATCCAATGGAAGATGCGCTGGGAATGGGGGGTGGTGTGTGGTGTGGACGAAGACGCGCTCTTGCCCCGCGTAGGCGTGCTAGGACTGATGGTTAAGGGTGCGGTCGCGTTTACGACGGTGAGGGCGGAGTGAGGGTTGAACCCCGGCAGAAGACCGTGCGAAGAAAGAACGTTTCGGAGTTCCTGTTTCGCAGAAGCGGTGGTCGGTGCGATTGCCGACTCGGATGTGGTCTTGCTAGTAGTAGAGGCGGGTGCGTGCAGAGGGTCGCGGGACTTTGCAGTGGGGCAGGGCAGTTTTTTCAACGGCGCGGTGCTGTAGAGCGAGTCGTAGTACTGTTGGCAATGGAGCTTGAACGCGTCGATCTTGGTGCTGGTTGGTGAGGAGGGTGGCTTCTGCGGAAGGGGAATTGGCGGAGGGGGATTCGGGTTTATATCTGCAAAGCTGGAGTAGAAGTTGTTGTTAGAAAGAGCGTAGTAAAGAGCGGTAGGAGAAGAGAAATTGGACGGAGGTAGCGTCGGTTTCAGCGAGTGGAGACTGGCAGCGCCGGGCGTGGCCTTCTTACGACGAATCGGCGAGGCCAAACGACCTTGATCCACTCTCCCGCCGAGACTTTGCCATGCGTGAGCAGGGATGTGTGACGCACTAGTGTCTCGAGACGCTCCCTCACTAGAGCCTGTCCTTGTGTCGCGGCTCCCGCGTTTGCCAGGGCTCCCAGGGCCTCTGCCTCCCTTTTCAATTTCCTCTTTCGCGAATACAAACATGCTCGCCCGTGGATCGTAATTATAGATTATTTCACTGGGCATTCTTTGCATATTCTGGGTGAAGCGATCAAACTCCTTCTGGTTTGAGAATATGCGCAGATTTGGCGCTTTGGGGTCAAGGTGGACCAACCGCTGTGGAGACGACGGCCGCCGTAATGGCTTTGGTGCCCTTGAGCGAGTCGACTGCGTTCTCTTGGCCCCGCTGATATACACAGGTGCCCGTCTCCGCTGGCGGGTTTGCCGACTTACCTTCCTGCGTGGACCGCCGTAGTTGGCGCGATGGACTGCGTGCACTACCCTCGTCTTGGATTCGCTACCTGTTCGCTGGACCTTAGGCAATGGCCTCGTCGGCGATATCGTGATTGAATGCGGTATCAGCAAGCCCCGCCGCCGAGCCTCGCGGTCTTCAATCCACGCCAAACTCGCCATGGGCTCCGCAGAGTCCTGGCCCGGCAAGGGAGGCAGCTGTTTGTTGAGTCGAAGCAGGGCCCGGTTAATGATTTCTTTTGCGTGACCTCTTTTTCTTTTGACCGATCCCTGCCTGCACCTGGAAGAGTCTGCCGTGCTGGGCCCACAGAGAGCCAGCCCAGGATTATAAGTATAGTCGTCGGCGTAGCCGTCACTTGTAGGGCTATGTGAGCAGTGCCGCTGCTCGTGACTACTTGCAGAAAGCGCAGAGTACCTACTGCTGGTTGGGGTGGTAACTTCACGGTTTCTTCTAGACCCATCGGACAAGAACGAAGAGTGTTGGTAGGACATTGTGAGCTGCAAATGTGAGAACTAAAAAAGGACGATGAGAGATGAAAAAGAATATGAAAAGGTAATTGGATTGAGGATGAATTAATTAATTCTATAGGAGCAGAAAAGCAGAATGGTGCTTGTATATACTCAATTCGCTGGCTCTGTGTCTAACCTCCGCATCCAACAGCTATTACCGCCTAATTTGAATGCGATTGTTATGCACAAACTGATCAGCCTTTTGCTTATAATTACTTTTGCACCATAATTCGGACTCTAAATCCCACTGGACACCACGAGCTCAAGTGCTGGCAGCCTCCATCGAGTACTTTCGTCAACAGACGTTTGTTTGTGATTTCTATTTCTTATGTGTAACAAAACATCCCGAACACAAAACACAAACATCGTCAATAAACAAACAACCCGCCCCTCAAGTCTTAAAACGTGCACACTCCTAAAAATTGGCACAGAGCTTTCAACGGAGCACAATTCCGCTCAAGGTCTTTGCGACGACTTGTAGACCTCAAAGCCGCCACGGCAGCTTGCCCGCGTGATAGCTGCCTAAGAACACACCGTAAGAAGCATGCCCGAACGTCGCATGAATATTGAGCGCCATCTCATAGCCTCACCCTTCCCCTTACAGAGCGGCTTGTCTGCAGGAGGTGTGTTTTTACCAACTTTGAATGCGAGAAAGTCTTTTTTTTCAACCTGCTCGGCAAGCGAGACACACGGTCTTGAACGCCCAGAATTGCGCAACGTCGTTGACATTTGAAGCGATAAGCGATTGGCCGTAGTGCCTATGACGGCATTTTCAAGACAAGACATGAAACATTGGAACACAAACGCTTCCACGGCACGTACAACTCTAGTCCAAACTCTGGAACTGGTCAAGAAAACACACACCTTCCACTTCATGTAAACACACACAAAAAACAACAACACAGAAACCGATAAAAAAAAAGCAGAAAGACGTACAGCTTTCAATTTGAGAATTTCCAACTCCAGCTTTGCGCTTGGTCTTTACTTCAATTAGTTATGGTAGGTTTTTGGTTGGTACCGGCGTTTTCTTTGGACATCCGAGAGCAATAGGTTGATGACAGGCAAGTTCAAAGGGGCCTCTCACATGTCAATGAGGTCTAGACACAACGGCAGACTATGAACTGTCTCGCTAGCTACCTTTACTTGATATCAAGTCCCCAATCAGCATTCAACTCCCCAATCAGCATTCAACTTGTTATGACGTACGGCGCCTAAACTCCTGTCGTGCATTGAACTTGCGACCCAACTGAGCGTAGTATTGACCACGCAAGGGGCTTTCAGCGATCACAGAACAACATTTGAGCGAAGGATGCCCAGGCGGGATTAAACGAGCCAACAAAGTGGTAATACAAATTGAGTTGGTCCGATAAGAAGGGGCACTGAGCGTGAATAGAACGGTTCGTGGTAACTTGGATGCACAACTTTTAGAGCCTTCAAGCCTTGAGCACATGTGCACGAGAAACTGAATATTGGCCTGAATGTAATGCGGATCTGTAAGGAGGCTGCATCACCGAGCGAATTGCTGAATCAGTGTCAGGAAGTGCTCAAGCTGGAAGAGCTATGGACATTATGCGGACTCGAAGAGTTGCAGCTGTACCCGTGCGCTCCACGCTCCACGGCTTGACTTGAGTTTTGAATAAATGAAAAAGCTCCGCTACGCTTTTCTCGAGAATACTCGCTATCAGCTTCACAGAAGAAGGAGAGTTTTTTTTTCCGCCAGAAACCCGAATTTCAGTATTCACTGATCTGCAAGATTGGGATGCAGAGTATTCCAGTCGGCAGACGGTGTTTTTCCCCCACATTCACAAGTTGCCGACATAATTAAGTTGCATTAAAGTGGATCTTTCCCTGTTTTTTTTTCTGAACAAGTTCATACTGCATACTATAGACTTTCTGTCTGCAACATTTCTGAAGATCAATTGATTCTCGAGACCTCAGCGTCACGGAAATTTTTTTTACCGATTCAAGAAAGTAAAAGGTCTGGAAAAAAAAATAATACATAATACTTCCTTTGTGGTACAAAACTTTACAGAAATTTTGTGCGGAAATTTGCATTAGAGATCAAGACACGCCATTCTCACCAAGCACAGGCCAAATCCTAGCGGGCCCAAGTATAAGCTCCACCTTTATTCCGTAAGTGGGCAAACCCCGTAATTTTGAAAAAAAATTACGTCAGTACCTGTTGTTATTCGTTGTCTACATGTACTGTATGTGACTGAGTATTTAATCCGTTGAGCTGTTTCCAGTACGTAGCAGCAATCTAAACGGCAAGATTCAAGAAAAAAATCAAGAAAAGATTCGACAGCTATTAAGCCAAATATACTTGATGATAAACCAGTTTAGTTGTCTGCCAAATATGAAACAAACTACCAATCACTTCGCTCGTTTGGATGCAAGGTAATTGATTTGGAAGTATCTTCATTGCAATTCCCTTACTTGCTTCTCCGCTGCGAGACTAGCAGCTGCTTGCAAGCGACTTAGCCTGAAGTTGCATTCAAATCATGACAGATCGTTTACTGAATATCTTAGCATCAAGGCTAAGAAATTGCACCTGTGTATTGATTGAGTTTTAAGACGAGATTGATAATCCTAAATCCCACTTTACAAGTTCGCATACCATGTAGGCTGTTGTGGTGCATTTTAGACAAAACTCCTATTGTAGGCTTATCTCTTGTATAAAGTAACAAAAGTAGCATCTTTGTGATTATCGCGCAATTCAAAATTTTTGGAACCTCATCAATGCTTTCATAAGCTTACTTGAACTCGCCAACAAGCCTAGAAGGTCATCCGGCCGTGATTTGGTTCATCTTCTAAAGCTGACGTACGTTTGTTGGTTTATATGAAGTGAATTTAGTATTCGTATTTCTAGTCAATCAAAATCTCACTTCCACTAGCGACTCCCTTAATCAATGCTCTGCCTTTTATTCTAGAAAACATTCCGTTGATATGAATCTGCCAGACACATTTCACTATTATCATTATCTTTTCCCACAGAGTGAGCGCATATCGAACAGTGCAAGAGTCACGACGAGCTTAAATAAGGAAATATGCTGGTACCAATGGAAGATCCCCATAAAGCGTACCAGAACAACTATGCCAATATTTGCCTAGATTCATGAATCCAGTTTGCAACTGCACTTGTGTAAAGACGTGAGATGGTTTGCTTTAAAATGAAGTATGCTCTCGAGAACTCCGAAGTGCACAATAAAGATTGAAATAGACGATCAGCGTCACCAACGAATTACAATCGCTTAAAAAATTGGCTGAGTACTAGAAAGCTTAATTGACTGCATAAAGACCCTAGTTGATATATAACAAGCAGAATAATTATAAATTGTTTGGATTGTGAATGTCTTTTGTAAGAGTGGGTTTCCCTTGAATGCGTACAGTCAGCGGCATTTTATTACTCCAAGCATTTATGTAATCGGTACGGACGTTCACAACAATATATTTCTGATGACTCTTAGATTATGAACACATTTGAATGCTTTCATGTGCGCTTTCATCAAGTCTTATCCAACATTTGAGTCCTTCAGTTAACGACCAGATCAAGCTTATCGGCATACGCACGGCTGTAGTAAGATATTAAGGCACGGCTGTGTCCACGTGATCTACAACAGTATATTTCCGTCTGGGACATTTCAGTCCAGTGCTTATGCCTGCCTTCTTCTACCTACCGAAATATACGGAAAAGTTGTCGTTTTTCAACTCTCGTCCAATACCCTCCACATCTCGCCCTCCATATCTCAACGCCTATATTACCATCCTTACACTCATGAGCTCTCAAGCAACCGGCGGACCTACGGGCGCTTCTACAAGCGCAGGCGCAGCGACGACAAGTGGATCCTCTGGCAAACGCGACAAAAGCCGCCAGCGCATTGCGCTCCGCATCAACTACATCTCTGAGCAGTTCGAGGCCGACAGAGACGTGCACTACCGTGAAATGTTGCACGCGCTTCAAAGTACGCTGAGCTCATTGCATAGTGGCAAGAATGAGGAATTCCTCGAACAGCTTGCCGATATTGAAGAGCATAGAGATGCGGAACTGACGAGACTCAACCTGTGGGAAGCTTACCAGATAGATTGCGCGGAACAAGAGTACCAGCGCGAAATCGCGGCAGCGAATGAAGAGTACACTAAACTGACGCTCCTGGTGAAGGAAAGACTGATGACGAGATTAGAAACGCAAAGAAAGAGATTAAGAGAAGACAAGGCTCTTCTGGACATTGCCAACGACCACATGGTGTTTCTGAGCGGCTCATATGGGTACTCAGGCAGCGTTGCACAGCCAGAAACCGAAGGCAAGTCGAATGGTACAACAAACGGATATTACAGCGGAGGGGCTAGCGGGACGCCAAACTCCCCTGGACTTGGGTTTGCATTTGCCAATGAGCGACGACATTTGCGGAGAAGGGACGTCGCTACAGCATCTGCTCTTGAAGACATGAGTGGGCTAAGCGGCGGAGAAGGTCGAGGCGGGTACACAAGCGCAACCAGAGGCAACGGAAGCACGCGCGACGGGGGTGCAACTTCCAGCGGTGGTAAGCGCCGCAAGGTTGGCGGAGGCTTCATGACAGGAGCCAGCGGAGACGACATGCTTTTGAGCGACCGAGAAGCGCTCGAAGGAATTCTCTTCAGCAAAGACCGCGACACGGCTGGAAGCAGGCATGGCGGTGGCCATGGCAGCGGCCGACAGAGTAAGTCATACCAACCACCAGCGCCGCTAAAGAATGAGGATGTCGTGGACGATCTGACTCAACTAAGGGCTGCCGCCTTGTCGCTAAAGAGAAAGAGAAATGGAAAATAGCTGAACTAGATTATGGCCCACTGGGGGTGCTTGTACGAACTGTCATGACGTTTAATTTTATTTTATCTATAAGTGTTATTTTTTTCGGTGCATATCGGCATGAGGGGTCCATCAGAGGATGGCATAATATGATAGCTAAATGGAACTTTTCGAAGCTATCGTGAGGCGCGTAGCGGGTTGTCAGTGATAAAGGAAAGGAGCCGCAGTGAGGCTGTTGGTACGTAGGCTGCTGGAGAAGAACTCGATTGGCAAGACTTATGGGTGCCAGCAATCCCAACGGGCCGTTATGCGAGCCCGTTGAGTTTGCGCCTTGATGGCCATCAGGGACTACTGAAGAGCTGGAGAGATTCTGCTGAACCATCTCATGACTTGAAGCGACTGCCGCAAGCACTCAAGGGCTGCACACCACCCTGCGCAGCAACTTTGTTCATCCTGAGGCCCCGCCATCAACGTCCACACTGAACGCCCCTCCACCTGAACCAGTTTGGCCGTGTCGATTGCCTTTTTAGTCTTCCATGCTGCTGCATTAGTCAAGGGCCAAAAAGCCAAGGTGACAGGTCTGGCACTGATTACGTCGTTAGCCCGCCTCAGTATTCAACCTCCGCGGTGGAAGTATGAAACCACGAGAGCTTGACTCACCTAGATAGCTAGACCAAGACTTGTAGGTTCCCATATAAGCGGGCAGATTGGCAGTGGAAGAAACTCAAGCGATTTTTTTTAAAAAAAAGGCCATCCTTCCGTTTTCCTTTTTGTCTATCGCACATAATGAAATTTTTTTTTTTTGACAAATAACTCCCTTCCCATTTCTCTTTGCACGTTTCGTTTTCTATCTTTTTTTTAAAGTTAATTTTTCCCTTCGTTTTATTTTGGTTTTTCGCGGTCTCTCTTCTTCTCTTTACTACTATCATTCACACGCGACCGGAACTAAGCTAATCGGTCTGGCGCTGGTCCTCCTACTGAGACACCCGCTGTCACAAGGATAACGACGCTAATACGGGCGACTGCTTGCACCCGATAGACAATCCCAAGTCCAACAACAACAACAAACATCACAAATGAAGTGGATGAAATTCATAACGTCCAGAATCATCCTGCCGCCATGCGATACAGAGGTCTCCAAAGGCGGATGGTCTCATTCCGCCAGGCCGTCTGCTGAGGAGGAATTCCTCCTGGACTCTGTGATTGCACCTAAATTGGGACACAGGGCCAGTTCAAGCAGCCATACACTCTCATCCCGAGGGCGGTCGCTAGAAAGTTTCGACTATAGCGAGAAATCCACGCCTGGCACGCAGACTGAGAAACCGTCGGTGGAACAATGCATGAATGTTCATCAGGGCATTGAATTGCCATTCGATTTGGATCAGAGCATGTACGACGACGATGAGGACGACGAAGAAGAGAACGAAGAGGACGACGACGCACCACTCTGTTGCACAATGAAAAAGGCCGGTTCTACGGCACAGAGAGTCATCATATTACTGGCGAAATCGAGGTTCATTATTCGGCACAATGTATCGGTGCCTTTATGGCTTATGATACCCCTTCCCCTGGCTGTGTTAAGTTTCATGGGGTACATACTCCTGAATAGCATTTTTGGGAACAACACCACAGGAGGGATAATACCAATGATGAATACGCCGCCAGCGGTCCGCGAGATCTCAGGAGCGGTGGACAAGCCGTTTGTGCTAGGATGTATGGAGCCAAAAACCAACGAGCCGCGGGCCAACGCGGTGCTGGTTGTTCTTGCGCGGAACAAAGAAATTGAAGGCGTTGTGGAAAGTATTACGAGTCTAGAACGGCATTTCAACCGATGGTTTAATTACCCCTACGTGTTTTTGAACGACGAGCCGTTTAACAGCACATTTAAAGCTGCGATTCACAATGCAACGAACTCGGTTGTCAAGTTTGGTACGATTGATCCAGAGGTGTGGAATTTCCCGGACTGGGCCGAGGAAGAAGAGGTCGAAGAGGCGATAGCCCAGCAGGGAGACCGCGCCATCATGTATGGCGGCATGGCGAGCTATCATCGCATGTGCCGATTCTACAGCGGCAGCTTTTTCAACCACCCACTACTGGCCGAATACAAGTGGTACTGGCGAGTCGAGCCTGAGGTCAAGTACTTTTGCGACATTACGTATGATCCGTTTGTGCACATGGAGAAGCACAACAAGGTGTATGGCTTCACGATTGTCATCAAGGAGCTTGTGGAAACGGTTCCCAACTTGTTTAGACACACGGCAGCATTCAAGCAAGAGCACAACATCACGTCCAAGGGCATGTGGGAGATGTTTCTAAAAAAGCACGAAGAGCCGGCGCTGGGCGGTACAAGCAAGGACAGCGGCAGCGTGCGACGTCGGAAAAAGAAGCAACTGCAGGAATCGCGGAAGCTTGAACACCTGGAGGCCGAAAAGCTGCAAGCGTCGCTTCCTGAGGAAGCGATTCTCGGTGATTCGAACCTCAAGGTTGCAGCGGGCCGCGTGCTGCGCCCAACGCAAGACAATGACCAACTACTGGACATTGACAACTACGACTACCTTGCGAATGACGTGCCGGCGTACAGCATCAACGGCGAGACGTACAACATGTGCCATTTCTGGAGCAACTTTGAAATAGCGCGGCTCGACTTTTTCCGCAGCAAGGAGTACACGGAGTACTTCCAGACGCTGGACAAGACGGGGGGCTTCTGGACGGAGCGCTGGGGCGACGCGCCTGTGCACTCGCTGGCGGCGGGCCTTTTCCTGTCGCCCGAGCAGGTGCACTACTTCCGCGACATTGGGTACCGACACACGACGATCCAGCATTGCCCGGCCAACGCGCCCGAGCGGCAGCTGCCGCACGTGCCGTGGATCCGGGACGCGGGCGACCGCAAGCAGATTGAGGAGGACGACTACTGGCGCAACTACGACGCGGAGGTGGCCAACGGCGTGGGGTGCAGGTGCCGGTGCGACACGGACGTGGAGGAGGTCGAGACCAAGGACGGCTCCTGTCTGCCTGACTGGGTCGAGCTGACCGGCGGATGGGTGTAAACAACAACAAACAACATTTGGAGCAGCTTGTGACAATGATAAACCGACACGAAAACTCCACACCTTTGCCCATGGCCCACTTGAAACAATATACAGTATGTGTGCCAGCAAGCTCTAGAATAAAGTAGGGCAAATTGATGAGGGCGTTTGCCCAAGAAGCTGAGAAAGACTGAGAAAGAACAGGACACGACCCCCAAAAAACACCTTTTTTTTTTATTTTTTTATTAATTACTTCATGTTGAATCTCTTCTCGCCCGCGCACGCGACTTGGAGACTTGTTTTAATTTCCCTCTCTTACTTTTCCTCTTTTTTTTTTCTTTTTTGTTATCGATAATGGCCGAGCGCGGAGTGAATGACGACGACTCGACGGAACCATTTTGACATGGGAAACCTGCCCAGCCTAGCTCGAATGAATGCATGTGGGGTGCTCGCGGTACTAGCTTTGTGTGTGTGTGTGTGGCTAACTCTTTTTTTGACTACATACGAAAGATTAATTAACGTCAAACAGACAAGAAACATGTAAGGCTTGAGACCAGAGAAACAAGGCGCTGAGGCCAGCACATGTACTACAACTTGTACAACTTGTAAAGAGAAAGGAGAGGGACGAGTCGCAATCCATAGACAACATAGACGGTACTATAAATAAAAACAAATCAACCATAATAATAATAATAATAATAAATAAAGAATATTGAGATTCCAATAATGTGATACAATATATACTAATAACAATAATAATTAATAATGAGAAAAACAAAAATAAAACTAATACCTCAACGCCAAGACGAAACGGGGGCTTCTGTCCGTCCCACAAGGGCCGGGCCGGCCTTGCGTGGCTTCGGCTCATCTCGCGGAGTAGGTGATTAATGCAAGCTTGTCAACCAACAAAGGTGAAGCCTGATCAAACAAAAAAAGTACTAATCCATTATGCCAGTTAGAGTAGAGTGGGGATGTTTAAAAAAAAAAAAAAAGTGTGCTGCTGGGACCCTCTATGGCCGGCTATGCTTGACTCTAATGTGCCTGCTGAGTGCGTCCATGCGACTAAACGTCCTGCTGGCCTCACCACAGGCCTCACACCGGAACGTCTTGCGCACGGCAGCGTGGATGGTGCCCTGATGGCGGATGAGGTCGTAGGGTCTGGAAAACTCCTTGTTGCATGGCTTTCCCGTGTCCGGATTCACGGCGTCACAGCGGTGGGGACCGGCATGGGCACCAATGGGAAGTCGCTTCTTGGGCCTGGAGTCGGTGTCAATGGACGGCAGTCGTCGGTGCGTGGGGTTGGGTGGTGGTGAGGGCGAGGAGTCTGGCGAGTCTGGAGACTCATATGAAGACGATGCATTGTTTTGATCCTCAGACGAGTCGGGAGTGTGAGTTTCTGGCGAGGTTGCAGCAGCAGCAGCGGGCGACGCTGGAGGCTCTGTGCCAAACGCCGTTAGACCGGGGACACGGGGGGTTAATCTCTCTGGCTCATAAAGGTCGTCCATTTCGTCGTCCGAGCTAGAGATGAGCATTTCGTCGTACTCATCGCAATCCTCGTCGTCGTCTTCATCATCTTGCGCCTCGGGAAGGTCAAACGTCTCACGCTCGCGCACCATGTTGTAGTCGGGAACATGAAACTTGGACGAGTCCAAACCCTGAAACACTAGAGAGTCGTCATCCTCATGTGTGTTGAGCATTGCGTCCTGGGGCGCCATGGTGAGTGAGAGCATGCTATTGTAAAGAACGGAATGGTTGCGAAACGCCAGTTGGTTGTTGCTGTATGGCGAATACGGCTTGAAGGGCTCGACTGTGCCGCTGTCATCTTGCATCATATCGTCGTCATCCACATCATTACAGAGGTCCGGTGGTGGGGAGTTGAACGTCAGGTCGAGCTGGTGTGCGGAGTAGTCATTATCTTGTTGGTCAAAGGAGAGAGACTGGTCGTAGGATAGCAGGTGAGGAGAGACGCATTGGACAAAGGGAGACTGTGAGTGGTAATTGTTTGAACTGCTTGCGGTGTTTGTATTATTATTGTATTCGTCCTCTGCGGCAAAGAGCGGCGAGTTGTACGGGTTCATTGTGGAATAGTCCGACTTTGGCTGATTTTGCGCCATGGAGGTGAAAAAAAGGTCTTGGTCGATGGAAGGTGCGGTGATAATCATGGAGGGTTGCTGCTCGTTGGCACAGTCTTGTGGGTTGGAATCGGGTGGCGAAATTAGGGAATCCAACGTGAGCTTAAACGGTGTATGTATGATTATAAATATGCAAGAACGGTGGGTATTGAGCTGAGGTTATATGACAAACGAGATTTGACGCAAAAGCTGTACAAGGAACTCTGAGACTCGTATGAAAGAGAGAAGAGGGAGAAGGGAAGTAAAAGATAAGTAGAAGAGAAGTAGAATAAATAAATAAAAATTTAAGGGAAAGCGAGAGAGAAAGCGAATTCTTGTTTTATAAATACAAAAAAAAAGGAAAAAAGAAAAAGAAAAACTGTGTGTGTGTGGAACTGCCAGGAAATTTCTCTTTTGTCTCTTGTCGTCAAACGCAACACTGAGTGTGTAATACTAGTATGATAAAAAACTCCCAACGCAATGTCCCAATAGGGGAGGGGTGTGCGGCGCAGTCCGAAAGCGGCATTTCCACCAGCGCAAGCAACAATCACCACCACCACCACCACCACCACCACAAGCCATGAGTAAGCAATCTTGGTTGGCACAAGTGTGCACAAGTGTGCACAAGTGTGCAACTGTTGGGGCGGCTGTGTCACTCAAATCACTCGTATCGCCCGCGTTGGTTTTTTTTTCTCTTTCGGTCTCAAGTGAAGAAGAAGAAACTTTGAGAGAGAGATAACTAGTGAGTGAGTGAGTGAGTGACCAGTTCAAGTTCAAAGTCACAAGTCACAAGTGTGATCAGTGGCCCATCAACGTTCACATGATCGTTTTCTGTTTTATATACCTCAAGAAGAAAAAAAACCAAAAAAAAAAAAAAAAAAACGAATTTCAAATTCAAAAAAATATATTTAATACGAACATTGAATTCGATAAAAGACGCCTAGAACTAGAACTCCTCGTGTGCTCGTGTACTCCTAGTGGTGGTGGTAGTAGTATTATCTCAAGCTTGTGCTCAAAGTATGAAAGTACTTCAGCACTTGAGAGAATATTGCGCACGGCTGACGAATGTTTAGGCAACAAGGCAGCCAAGGCGGAAACGAAAGGCGCGTATTATTAAGTCCGGCCGGCCCGCTGGGACGGAGCCGAGACACAACGCTCCGCTCAGTAATACGAACGAACGGACTCTGCGGTGGATTCAAATGTTAGTAAAAGTAACTGAGTAATATGGCCAAGTGAAGAAGAAGAAGAAGAAGAAGAGGCACACAGGCTGCTAGCTGAGCCAAATGCAGTGCTCACATTGAGTTAGAATGTGCATAGAAAAAACTAGTCTAGTCTAGTCTAGTCTAGTGAGTTGCTGTTATCATGGGCACAGGCGCCACACAAAGTGGCTAGTGCGTCTAAGGCGATGCCCACAGTGCAAGTGCCCAACAACCGATGGTCTAGAAACAACAACCGCCAGCTCGCATTCAAAAACGAGAGTGATTGATGGCGCCAGCACACTCGCCGTATGGCTGGAGCATACTCAATGCGCCAGCGGTGCCTGTGCCGGCGCCAGTGCCAGTGCCAGTGCCAGGCCAGTGCCTGCTCGCTGGCCGGACAAAGCCCGCACCTCTCTCCATCTCCTTCCACCTCGAGTTGCCCTCCCCGCATCTCGAAATCATCCGCAACAATTTCAGTTTTTCAATAGCAAAGGCCGTGCACCACGTTCAATTGGACTTATAACAACAACACATTCGCCTCAGCTACGATATCTCATCCTTCTCATTAGTTCAACTAGACCCATTCATTATTAGCTATTATTATTATTATTAGTGTTATTCAAATGACAAGCACTCAGCAGGACACGCAGATAGACCCAAAGTTCTTTAGCAAGGAAGAAGCCGCAGAGTATGACAATGAGTTCACGTTCGCCATAGGCCACGGCATTGCCGAAAACCTGCTCAGGGTCGGTGCCGAGATGGCAGGCAAGGACGTCTGGTCGAGTGCCCGCGTGCTGGACTTTGCGTGCGGCACAGGCATCGTCAGCCAAGTATGTATAGATTGTTGTGATCTGTATGCTATACGCTAACAGCGGGCACAGTATATCGCGCCGAGGGTCAAGCAGGTCGTGGGCGTGGACATCTCAGGCGGCATGCTCGACATCTTCGAGTACAAGCGCCGGCACACCCCCGGGCGCCCGCAGAACGCGACCGGCCACCT
>JAJMAG010000283.1:0-27099 GCA_030564905.1 Geotrichum fermentans
GTTACCTGTCGTGCTTGGTTTTTTATGCCGTTTTTCTCAATTTCTTTCTTTTCCTTTTCACTTCACTAGCAATTTTTCACTTCATTTCACGTTCGCCTTCTTTCACGACCTCTGAACACCTCAACACCACTCGCCTTCACCGTCGCACACCCTCCCGGGGTTACTGCCAATATGCCACCGAAAGACTCCCTCTGCGTCCATATCGTGGTACCCAAAACCCTCGCTACGGCGGACTCTGATCCCGGCATGTACAAGTCAACCGGTACCGTCACCATCACAGCAGAGCCTCTGCCTCCACGCAACACATCTCACAAGCTCCATCTCAAGGACTCCCCAAAGTCCCCGTTAAAACATTCAAATGCATCTTCAAAGCCTTCATCTCTGCTCTCTTCCTCCTCTCTCGCCGCACTAGGCCCGCCGAGCGATACAGCCACATCCCAACCGCCTGCAGCCCTTACACGTGCTGCCCAAACCCAGAATCTACCCAAACCCAGTCACACGCCAGCAACATCTCTGCACCATCTGGAAAGAGCCTGCACCAACGCCTCGGACGATCCGCAGGGCAACCACGCAGCCCTCAGCGCCCTCGTCAAGGCTCCGTCCCGTCGTCAGCTGTGCACCCTCTACGCCTCCTTGCTAAATCACTCCACGGACTCCACACAAGGATTGCATCAGGTCTCGCCTACTTCCACAAACATAAACCCTATAGCATCTTCTTCTCCTCTTTCCAACCAAAGCACCACACCCTTTGCAGAACCCGAGAAACCCGAAAATTCAGACGCGTATCCACCCCTTCATTCCGAAGATGCCTCCTCCTCTCTCAACAACTCTGGGTTTTTGGACTACGATGAGCAGGACTCCAGTAGGTTCGCCCGTTCGAAACGTGCTGCTCAGCTTGCTTCTCGCATCATAAATCTCGACGTAGCAAGGCAGACCGCGGTGAGTGCAAACTTATGGCAGACTCCGAACCAACCCACCAAAGCCGCAGGTCCTATTGCAATGGATCCTGCCACCCCAGGGTCTGCCCTGGAACAGCAATTAGTCAAAAATTTCAATCGCAAGGTAAACCCCTCGTTCGAGACTGTTGTGCGTGCCCAACGTGCAAGAGCCAACCTTGAACTCCATTTCGATCTCATGGACGCTTGCCAACAATTTGCTAGTGTTCATGATGTTAAACAACCCCTCCCTTCCTCTCTCGCAATATACAATCCTCTTCAAACGATCCGAAGCAGAGAAGCGCGCGCCAGCAACGGACCCAAACTGCATTCCAAAGCGCGAGCGGCAATTAACTTTTCAAAACTTGATTCCAAATCACTTGCCTCGCATCCAAGCTGCCATTGGGAGATCACCCCGGCGGACCTTATTCTGGATTACTCCTGGCGTTGTCAAGTTTTCAAATCCAAGATCGGCTCGGATGGTTTACCCTCACGGCATTTTTCCAAAGACTTGAAATCGCAGCAAATCGCAGCTGCTGATCTCAACCAAGCATTTTCTCTGCGAAACCTGAACCAGATCTCCTCAAAGACATTGGCATCGCGACTTCTAAAGCTCAAGGACCCTTTGGAATCCAAAAGCGTCGCGAAAACTGCCTCCAAGATCCGTACTCCGCCTTCATCCAGACGACACAGCGCAGTGCAGCTAGGCGAGGAAGAAAACGCTGTCTCCCGTCTAAAGGATCAATCTCCTCCTACTGACGCTCTCGCTCATCAGCTCTCTCAAGGCTCACCTGCATCGGGCTCTTCCTCCATACATGACCATAGTTCCAAAAGCATGAGCAGCACGTCGCACAAGACACCTTCGACCTCCAACCATTCAGTGAAGTTGCGCAAGCATCTAGCCTCCGAGTCTGCGGCAATCCAACAAACGGCTGCCGAAATTCAACGTCTCGAACTCAAGTTCTTGTTGCGCAACTTTACAACCGACACGCGCCAAGATCCTTATCTCTGTCGCTACTCGCATGTTTGCACGCACGAAAAACGTGCCAAGCACCTCTCGAGTGACTACAACGCCCATGTGAGCAACGTCCTGCGTGGCGTTGTCCCCCGCGTTTCTTCCAATGTCTCCAACACTGAAGCACAGATCCGTACCATGATCAACACGAGATTGTCGACCACCTCGACTCGCATAGACAAGCTCATGGTTGACTCTGACCGTACGTGCAACCGGCTTGCTACGACCCTGAGCTTGGAGATCAAGCAACTGTCCGAACGCCTCGACGACCTAGAACGATGCAGAAACGCAATCAAGCTCAAGTGGATGGTTGTGCACTGCGGATACAGTCTCCTCGAGTATGTCTTGCGCATGCTCATGTGGATCGTCTGGGGCTTTGTATCGGTATTGCTGGGCGTCAAGCTATCTGTCAGAATGGTGTTTAAAACAATTGGATGGCTGCTCTGGGTCTAATGACTTTTTAGCATTTTACCATATAACGACTCCTTTTTTATTATTATATATACAGGTATATATTTAGTTTTGTTTAGCGTTTTTTTTTTTTTGTTCTCGATTTCGTGGTGCATAGTGGTATTTTCTTGATCCAATTTTTTATTATTATTTACTTTGAAGGCAATAACTCGTTTTAAAAAAAGACATGGTCCATGGTGCATGCAACTCACTTCTCCATGAGCATGCTGCTGCCGCCCGACGGCCCGACAAGGCTCTCGAGCTGGAACAAGGCGGTCTTGGTTCGCTCGCGCACGTCCAAGCACGGGTCGTGCCTGTTTTCGTTCAGCATGTCCTGGAACCCCAGGCGAACGAGCTTGCGGGCGCGCTCCTGGCAGCGCTCCTTGCTGGCGCGGCTGTTGTGCTCGTCCTGCCAGGTCAGGTTGATGACGACCCACGCGCACACGTTGCGCACGTCCGTGACCTCGTGCTTGAACAGCGGCAGCAGCTTGCGCAGCACGTCCTCGCGCTGCAGAAACATGTCGCGCAGCGCGTCCGTCTGCGCCGCGATGTTAGAGATCGTGTAGCCAATGTGCAGGATGATCTGGTTGTGGTGCAGCTGCTCGGGCGCGTAGATGGCGTTTTGCAGGCTCACCGTCACTTTCTCGTCCAGCAGTGCCAGGAAGTTGTCGATGCCAATGCCTTCCAGCATCGCAATGATGGACGCAAGGTCGCTGCTGCACGCAATGTTGCGGATGATGCCCATGGCCTGCTCCTGCACCTGTGGCTCGGGGTCGTTGCAGAGCTGGAGGAGGTAGGCGGGCGTCAGCTCGCTGAGCAGCTTGGCCCGCACTTCGTCCTTCAGCCCTGTGATGGCGTGTTTGAGCGCCCACACGCTGTTGAGTCGAAGCGGCGGGTAGCTGGACCGCGAACCCTCCATCATGAGCTCGAGGAACCCCTTTTTGACCATGATTTCCTGCAGCGAGCTAAACTCGGGGATGAGGTTGCACACGGCCGCCATGACGGCAGACTTGACTTCCAGCTCGTCTTCCAGCATCTGCTCCCTGTCTTCGGCTGTGAGCCCCTCTGCACCGTAGATTGTCTCGTACGCATTCAGAATTGTGTTTGGATCGGCTGTAAGAAGCGCATGTACGCTATCCGCGACCTCCGGCGTGGCCAGCCCTGTCCGCAACAGCGTCACGCTGTGCGCGAGCGTCCTCAGCAGGTGGCAGGCCGCCAACTTGATCTTGCGCAGTCCAAACGCGCCAATGCTGACTGGGTTGCTGGCCTGGCTGGACATGAACTCAACCACGCTGCTCATAACGCCTGTATCCATCACAGCGATCCTATACGGTTCGTCGCGCATGCAGATGGCGACGAGCACCAGCAGGCAGCTAGAGATGAGCTCGCTGTTCGTCCACCCAACTGTGTCTGCAGTCTTGATGATTGCACTGACTTTTTTAATCACGTCTGCCTCTGACGCCATTTTGACCACCTCCGGATTATCTCTGCACACAATCGCTAGTGTTCGGTAGACCCGTGGGTCCTTTTCTGCCTGGTCTAAAAGAGGGACGAGGGTTGGCAGGAGAGGCTGGGTCAGCCGCCGCACCTGTTGCAGGTCATTTGAGAATGATTGGATCTTGACCAGGACCGACACGACAGCTACGCGGATGCCCTTATCGTGGTACCGCGTCAGCGCCAGCAGCGAAGACACAAACTCCTGTGGATTTACCCCGAGTCTTCCCGTCGCTGACGTGTTGGACGCACTTGAAGACAGCAGCTGCACAGCTTGCGGTTCCTCGATGATATGAGCAAGCGCAAACAACGCCGATTCGAGGGGTAGTTGGGATGTGGACGACCGGCTTGCCGGCTGGCGGGCCGAGCTCACCTGGCGCATCAGGGTCGATATCTTCAGAATCAACGGGTCCGTAAGGGACGTGATGTATTTCAATTTCGATGGCGCCAGGAGTGGGATAAGCTTACAGCAGAGATCCACAATGTGGACCGGCGAGGTCAGGGAGCCCAGCAGAAAGTCAAGGGTAGCGACGACCTGAGGATAAGATGCAATGATGTTTGAGTTCGCGCGGACCTGTAGAATCGTGATGAGCGTCCTTAGCGACGATGCCAGCATGGGCAACGGTAAACTTGGCGACAGGTTGGGCAGGAGCGTTTGAATTATGGGGTACTTTAAAATGGCCTCCAGTATCTCGGGCGAGCCTTCAAAACAGTCAGTTTCTGCAGTGGCAGTTCATTGATATACATACCAAAGGCGAAGCTTGCAATCAAGATGCTTGCTTCAATCCGGCACGCTTCCATAGCGCTCTGGTCGACTATAATGTTGAGGAGGGTCGGGATGGTATCATCCTGTGCGTGCTCCAGCTTTTCATCGTCATGCCCTATTAATGAGTTTCGTAGAACACGGAGAGCCTGTAATTGTTCCTCGCCAGACGCCGCTTTGATCTGGTCGACGATATTGGTCGGGGCTATCATGATGGTGCACGCAATCGAGTTGACAGAAGTGCGCGTGTATTGTTGTTTTACAAATGCGGATGAACCACTTGGTTCCTAAATGAACTGGATGAATGCGTAGCTTGTGTGTGCACAAAGTCGCCAAGGGGACTTGTATATAGTTGGTTGTGATCCCGGTTGGTGGTGCGAGGGTCGGTTGTGATGTAGGGATTTCGTTTGGCGATCCTCTTCACCCCCAGCCATTTTTTCTGCACAAGATGCTCAAATTGAGAACAAAAATGGTGGCACTCCACACTCTTCAGGGCTGGGGTTGCCACGCAGACAAGCCCTTGCCCAACTGCCCAATTTCAACCTCCAAGGTTTCAGCCTCAAAAAAAAGGCGAAACGGAAACGAAATTTCAGCAAAAAAAGACTCCGATTAATGCGCCCGCGCGAGATTATGGAGGAAAACGGGAAGCGCAAAAAGATACAGTGCCTCGAGCCGGATTCGAACCGACGATCTCGTCATTACTAGTGACGCGCCTTACCAACTTGGCCATCAAGGCTGTTCATGTCGATTTGGCGGACGGTAGCACACAGAAATGCAAACACTGAAAAAACTGTAATTATATAAACATTATGTAATCATTTGTCATCATTAGAGGTATGGAGTGTGAAAAGCCGGCTCAAGGCAGTTGGCCGAGGAAAAGTAGATATACAGTTAATGAAGTAACAGGAAAAATACTAAATCTCAGTGTAGTAGATTCGCATTGTTAAAAATCATTTTCAAATGAAAATTATTTGCAAGTTTTCACAAGTTCAAGTAGAGCGGTTTATATAACAGATTATTTTATTTCGTTCTAAAAAAAGAGTTTTCAACAATCAATTCACATCTTTACTTTGCAATAAAGTTGAGAGTGAAACTGACGGACTCACTAGTTCCAGGCACAATGGACACTCTTTCCTGAGAAGCAGGAACGTGGTCACCGCTCCACTTGGCTTCGCCATTGTACAGGATGGAGGTGCCCGACTGGGTGAACTGAGCAGCGGTGTTTCCGGATGCGCAAGAAAGAGCGCCATTAACAACGTTGCAAGGGCCCTTGGACGAAGTAAGGGTGACGCCGCCAAAAGTGGCTTCGCCGATGGTGAAGGTGGCACAGGTGCCGGAAGTGAACCAGGTACCGTCAGAGATGATGCAGCCACTTTGGCCAGACAAGGTCAAAGTGCCGGTTGTGCCGCTGGTGGTGGTGGTGGTGTTGGTGGAACCAGGGACAGAGCTGCCCTTGGGGAGATAGTAGACCTGCTCGGGGCATGAAGTGTTGGTTTGAGAAGCCAGGGGGTAGAAGTCGCCGTCAGCCACTGAGCCCTTCAGACTAAGGTAATACCACACCTCGTCGAGTGCGCCGTGCTTGTCGCATCCAAGGTAAGGCTTGTTACCGTCAAAGTAATTGGCAAGAGCGGCCTCAATATCCGAACGGTTGTAGGTGGTTTCATTGGTAGGAGTAATTCCTGCCGCGGCCAAAAACTTGTAGGTTGGGAGCTGTTCCTGGAGGGCGACAACGGTCTTGAAAAAGTCGCCGACGTACTGGTATTTGCCGGCCCTTTTGCGGTAGCAGCTGGGGTTCACGGTCGACATGCACGTGCCGTGCTTGTTGAACTCATGGAGCCAGAGGTCCTCGTCAGCGCTTCCCTGGTTCTTCCAGGTTGTGTTCATTTCAGCCAGAAGATAGTCCATGTTAAGGTCATGAAGGACTTCGGTAACATTTTCAATTTCCCAGTCGGGGTTGCAGTACTGGCCGTATGTACCGTTGCATCTGTCGGACCAGAGACCATGCGTGGTGAAAAGATCATCAGGGCCCGTCGCGGGGTTGTAGTCCCAGAATTGAGTCGCCAGGAACAAGCCATTTGTTGCCTCGTAGCAGCAGGTGTCCTGGTCCAAGGTGCATGAGAAAGGAGTGTACTTGTGAACGTGACATTGTTCATGGTATTTTGCCTTTCTATCGGGCGAAACGAACGAATGGAGTCCAAAGGCATCTTTTTGCGTGGAGCTCAGGTGCGGCAGGGGGAACGCAAGCGCCATTGAGGCACCAGCCAAGACGGTGACAACGGTAGAGAGGGAGGGCATGGTGTAGCTTGCTGATTCAAATCTCGCTGTTTATTCAAAAAGCCTTGATGTCGATGATCATGAGAAAATCCAGCGTTTCCTTTGCTATTTAAACCGATTGTTTGTTTAGCGCGTCCTTCGCATCCTGCATCTGTCAATTCCGACTAGTCAGCGCGCCGCCGGTGCCCTTTTTTTGCGGTCGAGAGAGACGGCAAGCGATAAGAGCGCTACTAGCCACAGCCAGAGGCACATGGGGTAGGAACGTGCAAGATAGCAGACGTTTGAACAATGGAGGCCAAGCGTTGCCGTGCAAAGTTTAGCACGAATAAGCACCAATAGGCACCAAAAGGCACCAAAAGGCACCAATAGGCAGAAATAAGCACTCATATTGGATTTAAGGTACCGCCCGTGTGTCCCACCCAAGTTGGCATGGCCGATGGTCTCCGGCGGACAGTTTGGAATTCAACACGAGATAAGACGGCAGACTGGCTGCCCATCCCGCACATGTGGAGGGGACTGGAGCTCTTTGCGATACCATGGCGGAGGCAGGAGAACTGCGAGAGAGAAGGAGAGGAAGATGTGAGGGATTGCCGTTCAGGAGACACACTGCTGAATATATTTACACTCAATACATTGGCACTTGAGTTCTCCATTGGCAAACTCACTGCTATGAACATTTGAATTGATGATCATACTCGGGCAAACATTTGGCCGCAGGGTTCATCTGTTGTTGTAGTTATGAATTCAATTTTCACGGGGCGGGCAGGACTAGCAACGCCCAACGCGCGCACGTATGAATGTCCGGAGTGCATGAACTTCTTTGGGCTGGGAGCTTCTGGCAGGAAACGTGTTGGAGCTTATATCCGACGGCCCGGGGATGAAAGAGATCGGCACCAGACCGGCCCCGTTTGCAGACTCGCACGGCCAATCCACGGCACGTGTTCGGCTGAAGATACCACTTGACCATTGATGGGTGGGGTGGTCCAAGCCTACAGCTGCGAGATTCAGAAATACTGAGTAACGACATGTGCTAAAACTGTTTGATGGGCAAAGTTATGAGAGATGCTACGTAGAAAGGAAGTAAGCCAGTGGAAGTAATGTTGGCAGTCTATAAAATATTGAGCCAACAAGGAAATGCGAGTAGTTGGATCAAAATAAAATATGATCAGATCAGGGACGACGGCAGCTCGGAGCCAGCCTTTTGCAGACCTGCTAATCTGTCATACTCTCCGCTCAAAATGCGCTCCACAATAAGCTCGTCCCGCTTCTTGATCTCCTCTGCCGAAATGTCGTGGTCCTTGGCAAAGTCTTGTCTGTTCTCGTCGTACGTTTCCTGCGCACGCAGTCGCAGCTCCTCCAGGGCCCATTCGCTAATGTCTTCCTTGTCGAGGAACAGCGCAAACCCAAGGGCCGTCAGCATGGCCGGAATAAAACCATAGTATATGATGGACTCCCAACCTTCCTTCTCCTCGGCCCTAATTATGCTCCAGGTGATCTCGCCTGTATGCGGATCTTCAACGGGGATCTTGTCCAGTATTCTCTTTCCGTTCGACAGGTACTCCCGCAAATCAGTCTGGTTGTCGATATATAACTCAATTTGATCGCCATTGAGCTTGAAAATGTCTGTCGTAGCCATGCGCTTTTCGTTCGCCAGAATTGTCAGCCGAGCAACTTCTTTAAGCTCGCCATCCTCTGGGTTGCGCGCAGTCCCGTCGGGGTTTTGGAAAATCTTGCCCGCTCCGGGCAAGGCATCCAGCCGTTTTCGAATATCCTGCTCTAGGGCATCACTGTATTTGATAAAGCCAGACGTGGGCTTGAACCGAGGCAAAGAAGAGTTGTATCTGGCAAAACTTTTAGATACAGCGTGGATAGGTTGACATCTCGCCAGGCAACTAATAGCTCGCAGAGAGTACATTGTGTAACTGTCTAATGGTATAATTAATGGGGCAAATAGCTATTTGTGATTTGGAGTTGATTCAACACCTGCATGGAGTAACTCCCATTATGAAAAAGATTGAAAAAATGTATTTTGTGATTGGCCAGCTGTAAAAATTAGGTAATGCAAAGATGAAATTATTAAGTATTACTCATAGATGATCAATATCTGGTTTTTTCTTTATGGGACTGCTATTCCTTAAAAGGAAATTTAAACATATATGGCCAAGGGTACATTTCAGCACATACAATCCTCCTGAAAGAAATTCATTCTATACAAAATATTTCTCTCCGTCTCATCTCTTCTTTGCACGACTACGACAAGATCACAAACATCCACTCAATCACTTAAAGCAAAATGAAGTTCATCCAGACCGACCAGATTCTTGACATCCCCGAGGGTGTCCATGTTGACATCAAGGCCCGTATCGTTACCGTTACCGGCCCCAGAGGTACTCTCACCAAGAACCTCAGACACATTGATGTCACCTTCTCCAAGATTTCCAACAGAGCTGTCAAGATCACTGTCCACCACGGTGACAGAAAGCACGTTGCTGCTCTCAGAACCGTCAAGTCCCTTATTGCCAACTTGATCACTGGTGTCACCAAGGGCTACAAGTACAAGATGAGATACGTCTACGCACATTTCCCCATCAACGTCAACGTTATTGAGAACGGCCGTGTTGTCGAGATCAGAAACTTCTTGGGTGAGAAGCGTGTTCGCCAGATCAACATTGCCGAGGGTGTCACCGTCGAGATCTCCTCTGCCCAGAAGGACGAGCTCATCCTCTCCGGCAACTCTCTTGAGGATGTCTCCCAGTCCGCCGCCGACATCCAGCAGATCACCAGAGTCCGCAACAAGGATATCAGAAAGTTCCTTGACGGTATCTACGTTTCTGAAAAGGGCCTCATTGAGGAGGAACTCTAAGTTATTTATCTCGGTGCGCCAACCTATAATACGATGTTCGACCTACACCCAAAAGTGATTGTTTGTATAGAGATATATTGATGTTTGATGCTGAACATTTTATGATTGATGACTACATGTCTCATGGAACCTTGCCTTTTGTGCGAGGTTCTTGGGCTCGACTTGAAACCGAGCACCGCCTTGAATTTCCTCGTAGATGCACTGTAAATGATCTTGATTCCGACCTTGAAGTTATCGACATTCTTACATTTTTTTTTTGCTGCTTCGTGAGTATAAAATTCTTTCGCAAACATGCTTAGTTTGTGGAATTCCCTGCTTCCACAGTTGTGGAAAGGGCTATAATGATATTGGCTCACATGAATTCATGTATGCCAACGAATTGATTTCTGAGGTTTTCAAAATCCAGTACAAATTTGACTGCACGTACCCAAATCATATCCGTGAAGGTTAGCGATATTGCTATATGGCGCTCTAAATGCAGTAGTTTTGCTTTACAGAGATGGTACACAAAATATATATGAAATCTTGAGCAGGTCAATGGCCTTTATTTTCTTGGTGAATTGGTGAAAGAATTCGAGAATTCACAATGTCCTTGTCCGCCAGGTGTATACTGACCGGTAAGTTGCTTTGTCGATTCAAAAAGAGGAGGTGAAAGAAAGAGAGCGGGAGGTCTTTAGATACTCAAGGGGTTGTTGCCATGGATTCTTCTGAGAAGCTGTCGCTGGTCACAGCGTAATAAGTACCAGACTGACTATCCAACTTTATCCAATCTCCTTTCTTCTCAAGCTCCTCTGCCAGAAAAAGCACCCTTTTGACCCGTGTTTCGGTCAGGTAGCTTGGTCCGTAATACCCCACGTACGGTTCATCCACGGGCACAACGTCTCCGTTCATGTACTTCAAGGTGGTGGGGAGTAGCAGGCTCCATGCGAATCCCCGCATGTGGGCCTCCTCGGGTAATGGCCGGTCCATGAGACTTGGAACGGAACAGAGCTGGTCACGGATTTCTTCCGGCGCGTCGTCAATAAGCTCTTGCAGGCGCTCTTCCGGTGGTCGCGTCTCGGGTGCAGCCGCCAGGCGAGGGGTGATTGAATGAAGAACCCGGGGTGGATCCGAGTAGTACTGACGGGGGTCTAGCTTAATCAGCGTGTTGATATAAAAGACAAGCTGGTCCATGGGGAAATTAGAGTCAATGTGGAGGTCACGAATAGGTCTAGGTACACTTGTCATGGCGAGCAGAAAGTGTAGCCAGACAATGGCATGCTGGAGACCTGCTGTATAGTCGCTGGCCTGGATAGCTGAAGAAAGGATGTCAAAACACATCTGTTTGGCAGGTTCCAACGCAAGCCAATCATCGTCAATAGGAGTGGAAGGAACCAAGTCATCTGAGGAAGAGTCTTTATCTTTACTGGAGTCTGAAGAACTTGATCGCTTGTTCTTGACGGCTTCCTTGAGAACCGGGGAAAGAGTGCTAGACTCGTGGCCATGTTTTAGTAATGCTGCTATATTGCAGAGTGCGATTATAACAGTGCCATGGGTCACAATTCTAGAATTGCCGGCACAAAAGTCTCTAGTTACCACTTCTCGCAATGCCGGATTTGGAACTTCCTCTGTAAGCCCCATGATTTGTGAATGCCAGTTAATGTATGTTGTCACTGCTGAGGACTCATTATCTTCAAGTCGTTTTGATTCAATCTCTGGAGTGTTTCCAGAGTCGATTGCATGATGTAGTATTGCCATCAAATCTGGCGGTGTGATTTCAATCGGCTGGGTCGCTGTCATTGCTTTACACGCATAGAACAAGCTGTTTATCTTGGACTCACTGATGGTCCCCATGTGTCTATATAGACGGCCAGTACCAGCGGTGAGCAACGCCCGTCGTTGATACCAGTACATGCACATTTCGCGCCACTCGGCGCATGCTTTCACATTAGACATCAAGCACAGCATGGATAAATCTCCCAAGGACTCAATCCAAATGTGTCGCGACTCGTAAATGGGTTCAGTGAAGAGCATCAGTAAGCTCATACAGTGGATCACGAACCGTGCAAGAAGCGATTTAGACCGCGGAGCGCGTTTCCGAAGGGCCTCCACATAATGCAAAATGCCGTGATTCCAGAGACGTGAAGGAATTTTATACTTATTTACAAGACGTTTCGTTTGACTCACCTTCTCAGACGGGCAGTACGCGTAATGCATGAAATCCGAATACAACACGACGAGCTGAGCTTGTTGCTTGTTGAACGCGTTCCATTCTTCTTCGTCAAAAAGCTCAACTGGAGCACTATTGAGTTGTTCAAAGCTAATTTTCTGTCTCGCTTCTAGTTCGGAAATCGTGGAGTAGATATTTTGGAGGGCTTGCACAGTGTTCTGGTAGTCTAAGGGGAGGCGGAAGAAGAGGCGAGAGTCTTCCACGCGCTTCATGCGTTCCTGATATCCTTCGTTATACATCCTTTTCTCTTCTTTTGCCTTCGAGGTTGTCTTGGGAGCTTGATCATTTGGATTACTCGGTTTGGCCTGCGCTTGGTCTGCGAGCTTTGAGGAAGTTTGAGGAGGAGGTGAGACGGGGTTCCGTGATTTTTTACGCAGTGTTGAATGGAAAAGTTCTTGACTCTGTTTATATGCCGTCCTCAGTCGCCCTGGGCTGCTCTGGCCGGCGCTTTCCTTATTGCTGCGGGCGTAATCTGGATCATTCTGGGCTTGATATCTATTGGCAGGAAAGTGATCTGGTGCCTTCGCGGCAGTACTGATAGGAGAACTGGACGAGCTCATCACTTCGCCGCGAGACGTGGAGACACTCGACACTGGATCTAGTCCTAGCGGAGTAGGTGATTTGGTGGTGGCGCGGGGGCGCTGAGAATCTCTGTAGTTCTGGCCAGGCGTTCTCTTCATTTAGTCGAGATCCGAGTCCGGCAGATAAAGCGGTATGCTAAGTTATTTGTCTGGACTTTTTTCGCCAGTAGCAAAGGCGATAGACTCCAGAGAAGCTCGGTGATTAGCTGTGAGTGGGTTTGGCGTTTTCGCAGCTGGCGGCGAATTAGAAAGAAAAATTGCAGGTGAGGATTGAAAAATGCATTTGAGAGATGGGTGAGCAGATAAATAGTAAAGAGGAAAGTCTATCGCTTGATCCACAAGGAAAAAGAAAAACCAATGAAAGGCTAGTGGTGGAGATCGTTAACGTGGTGCTAGAAATTTTGAATAGGTCTAGCAGTTGCCATTTTGTGGAAAGAATGAGAGTTCGTTGGTGTTGGGAAAGGGAATGGAGTTTGGGATTTATGCCGCCCCAAGATGCGTGCCGTGCACGTTCAACGGGCGCGAGCTCTAGCTTGCCAACGTTCGTAGCTTCGTTAATATCTATCTTGTACGTAAAAATGAATAATAATAAATAGGTCTTGACTGGAAGTGGACTTCTGATAGCAGGTTTGAGTGCCAGCTCTACAAATCCTCGAGCTCATCGATGCACTCAAGAAGCTCCGCAACAGAGTCCAGTAAACTATTAACGGCAACACGCAATATTCTGTTGGACTTGGCCTTGAAATTGATGTTAAGAACGTTTTCAGAGACCGCGAATTCCTTGGAGATCTGGTCTGGCTTTAGTTCAGGATCAGGTTGGAGACTTTGCAAAATGATATCCGCATGTCTAGCCGTATCCAACGGTAGAGAAAGAGAACTACGGCAGCTTGTTAGTTTCGTAAGGCGAGATAAGTTACGCATTGGGGCACATACAGAGTATATTCGTCGCTCATGGTGGTTCCAGTTCACTGTGATGCGCCGGCGAGGAGATCAATAACCATCCATGTAAAACTTGAAAAACTGAATTGTGGTTAGGGCAATGCCTTGAACATGAGCCTAATTGGCACTGGATCACCTAAACGAGATAGTAAAGAGACTTATCAATCAACCAGTTAGATGGTTGTAAATCTGGTTATTCGGACTGACACTCAGCAGCACATAAATCCAAAGTAGCAGCTAATACTTATGACAACTAACATTTGAAAGTTATTATGCCGAGAGGAAGTAATGTAAGAACAATTTTGGAACCACACGTTTTCAGATTAGCTTGACGTTTTACTCGTATTCATCTAGAGCCATGCAAAGAGCTGGTGGTATAAGAATAAAGGAAAGCGGAGGATATAATTGAAATAAATAAATAAATAATGCTTGAACTGTAATGCCGGAGAATAAATAAGATGCATATGGAATGGAAGAGAATCAACCTACAACGTACCATTTAAGGTAAATGCCGATATTCGACAATTCCTGATACAACGGCCCTAGATGGATCTCAAGGCCTTCCTTCATTTCAATGTCCTCCTCGCCTTTGCTATGAGGAAGTATTAAAATCACTTTGGCAGTTGTATCTGTTTTCTCGTCGTACGTGTCCACCTTCCAACTGAAACGATTCCACCTCTGATATGTTTTAATCTTGACTGTATCAACCTTGCGTGGGGTATCAAAGGGAACTGCCCCTTCTGTGAAATAGACATTGCCGTTCTTTTGGAGTTCCATGAGATCTTCCACATTGGCAACGGCGCAGTGCAGAAAGTCCGAGACGCCGCCAGTAATCAAGTAGGACCAAACACGTTTCGGAGAAGGCGACCAGAAGGGATGGATCACTGGGTTCAAAAGAGTGTTGTTATTTGCCATAGTAAAGTTACTCTGGTGCATTGACTTGGCTGTTGAGGTTGCACCATTTCGGCCTGAGGAAGGAGACGGTGTATTGCCAAACAGATGGAACGACTGAGGGGTTGTACGCATTAGTTCAGATCGTCCGCTTGCCTTGGAACTATATGGCGTTTCCAGATATCCAACGGACCCTTTCTCCGTTTCCTTCCCCGGAGTTTTGAACGAGATGGGAGTACATGGCGCAAAAAAAGGCGGTAATCCTCCACCGCCAGTCTTTCCAGTAGACACAGGGGTCAACAAGTTCCTTTCGTTTGCACTCTTTTCCCGAATGCCTATTCCCCGCATGGGCGTGCTGTGATTTTCAATCATGACGTTAAAGGGCGACGATGGCACTTCTCTGAATGACGGGAACCCACCTCTGGCATCGCGTTCCATCTCGTCGCCTAAAACAAGAGTCGATCTAGAAACTGTGCGCTTTCGTGGCGGTGGTGGCGCGGCTTTCGAGATTTTCGCGTTCTCACCCACGCCGCCGCCGCCGCGGTTTCGACGTCGAGAACGTGTGGTCCGGGGTGATTCAAAGGTCTCATGATACATTCCGTTTCAGTTTCTTCTCTCAGCAAACGTGAGACTCGCAAAAGAAAGCGCAAAAAAACAAACAACCACACACAAGGCTTGGTTTTGAATTGATAATCTTGTCTTTTTTACGTGTGTTTTTGGTAAGTTCGCGGCTGGAACTCGCAAACGAATTTGTTTGCCTGCCATTAGCGCTAGGGTTTGGGCACGACAACCGTTTGGTGGGCACCGGAAAAAGTTTATGCGTGAAATTCCAAAGCCCAAAATTTCTTCCGGCCTTTTGTCTTGTCTGACTCTTTTGAGACGAAGTACTCGAAAATTTTATACTTCGTATAAAACCCAGCTAACAGCCCTGGTATCACTATCGAAGATTTTTCTATTCTTTTGGCTATACAACTATTAAAAGAAAAAAAAAAATCGCCCCTAGCCAAGTACTAGAAAATGCTCAGATCATCGAAATCTTGCAGGCCCACTGGGCTGCTGCAAAGAGCTCTGCGGCCCTCCACGCCTCTTCGCCAATCCATAGTTGCTACCGCTTCCTTACGGCGTGACTTTTCTGCTGCTGCTAGATTGCTCAACGCCGAGAGAATCGACGGAAACAAGATTGCCAAGTACGTCACTTTTTTTTGATTCAATTTTTTCTAACAATGTAGGGCCATCCGCCTCGAGGCTAATCAAGAGATCCAGGCCATTAGAGCCACGAAACCCCGCTTCAACCCTAAGCTGGTCATTATCCAGGTTGGAAGTCGGCAGGACTCAAACGCCTATGTTCGTATGAAGCTTAAGGCTGCCCAGGAGGCCAATATCGAGTGCGAACTCCGAAAACTCCCTGAGGATATTAAAGAAAGTGTTCTTCTCAATGATATCGACATCTTGAACGATGATCCTCGCGTTCATGGTATCCTAGTCCAGCTGCCCCTTCCCAAGTCAATCGACGAAAGCAAGATCACGAATAGCATTGTTACTGAAAAGGACGTGGATGGCTTTGCTCCCATGAATGTTGGCGAGCTTGCAAAGAGAGGTGGTGATCCCATGTTTGTTCCTTGCACTCCCAAGGGCGTCATGGTTCTCCTGGAGAAAGCTGGTGTCGACATCCGTGGTAAGCGCGCTGTAGTTGTCGGGCGTTCAGATATTGTCGGAAATCCTGCATCTTACCTGCTTAGAAATGCAGATGCCACTGTCACTGTATGCCACAGCCGTACTCAGGATTTGCCCAGCGTTGTTCGCGAAGCCGATATTGTTATTGCTGCAGTTGGCGTTCCCGAATTTGTAAAGGGTGACTGGCTCAAGCCTGGAGCAGTCGTGATTGACGTTGGTATTAACCATATTCCTGATTCCACGAAAAAATCCGGCAAGCGATTGGTCGGTGATGTTGAATTTGATACAGCTGTCAAGGTCGCATCTAAAATCACTCCTGTCCCTGGCGGAGTCGGCCCCATGACTGTTGCCATGCTGGTACAGAATGTTTTAAACTCAGCTAAGCGGTTTGCCGCTAATGAAGAGCGTAGATCCATCAGACCTCTGCCATTAGAGCTCAAGTCGCCCGTTCCTTCCGACATTGACATTTCACGCGCACAGCAGCCCAAGAAAATCAGAGAAGTTGCCAAAGAAATGGGCATCACAGAACACGAACTGGACCAGTATGGCCATTACAAGGGTAAGGTCAGTTTGGACGTACTGGATCGTCTCAAGGATAGACGTGACGGTAAGTACGTGCTTGTAGCTGGTATCACTCCTACTCCTCTCGGTGAAGGTAAATCTACCACCACTGTTGGTTTGGTCCAGGCGCTCGGTGCTCATCTTGACAAGTTGGCTTTTGCCACTGTCCGCCAGCCATCTATGGGCCCTACCTTTGGTATCAAAGGTGGAGCTGCCGGTGGTGGATACTCCCAGGTTATTCCCATGGATGAATTCAATATGCACCTGACTGGTGATATCCATGCCATTAGCGCTGCCAATAACTTGCTAGCAGCTGCCATTGACACTAGAATGTTCCACGAAAACTCGCAAAAGGATGCTTCTCTGTACAAGCGTCTGGTTCCTACCAAGAATGGTGAGCGCAAGTTTACCAAGAGCATGCTTATTAGACTCAAGAAGTTGGGAATTGATAAGACTGACCCCAACTCGCTGACTCCTGAAGAGATTACCAAATTCGCTCGTTTGGACATTGACCCTGAAACCATTACATGGAAACGCGTTGTGGACTGCAACGACAGATTCCTGAGAGGAATCACCGTTGGTCAGGGTAGTAACGAGAAAGGTATGACTCGTGAGACCGGATTTGACATTACTGTTGCTTCCGAGTGCATGGCCATCCTAGCCCTTTCTACCGATCTGCAAGATATGCGCCAGCGTTTGGGTCGCATGGTTGTGGCCTCTAATAAACAGGGTGAACCCGTCACCTGTGATGACATTGGCGCTGGTGGAGCTCTCACTGCTCTGCTTAAGGATGCCATTAAGCCTAACATCATGCAGACCCTCGAGGGAACTCCCGTGTTTGTTCACGCTGGACCCTTTGCAAACATCTCTATTGGCGCCTCATCTGTGTTGGCTGACAAGATTGCTCTGAAGCTTGCTGGAACTGAGGAAGGTGAAAGCCATAAAGATAAGGCCGGCTATGTTGTTACCGAGGCCGGATTCGACTTTACCATGGGCGGTGAGCGCTTCTTCAACATCAAGTGCCGTACCAGTGGCCTTGTCCCCGATGCTGTAGTCATTGTAGCTACTGTGCGTGCCCTGAAGCTGCACGGTGGTGGTCCCGACGTCAAGCCTGGTGCTCCTCTCTCCGACGCATACCTTAACGAGGACGTTGAACTCGTACGCAAGGGTGCTGCCAATCTCAAGAAGCAGATCGAGAATGCACGTACCTACGGCTCCCCCGTTGTTGTCGCAATTAACAGATTTGTTACTGACACTGATGCTGAGCTTGCTGCTATCCGTGAAGAGGCTCTCAGTGCCGGTGCTTTCGACGCTGTCTCGACTAACCACTGGGAGGAAGGCGGCGCTGGTGCCATTGACCTTGCTCAGGCCGTGATCAAGGCTACCGACTCCCCTCGTGAACACTTCAAACTTCTGTACAACACTGAGAACACTTCTGCCGAGGAGAAGCTCAACATCATTGCCCGTGAGATGTATGGCGCTGCTGGTGTCGAGCTTTCGGAGGTTGCCCGTAAGAAGATTGAGACTTACACGGCGCAGGGATTTGGAAACCTGCCAATTTGCATTGCCAAGACGCAGTACTCACTCTCGCATGACCCCAAGTTGAAGGGTGTGCCGACTGGATTCACCATGCCCATCCGGGATCTGCGAGCGAGCGTTGGTGCTGGCTACCTGTATGCTCTGGCGGCCGAAATCATGACTATTCCCGGTCTCCCTACCCATGCTGGATTCATGAACGTCGAGGTGAATGATGACGGCGAGATCGATGGCCTGTTTTAGAATAGTCTTGGCGAAAAAGTTGACATTTGTATAGATAGACATAGAGTATAGAGTAATTTATTAGACAATTTTCCCTTGAAGTCCATAATCCCCTAGTTGGAGCTCGATGCAAGTCGATGGGAGGAGCATTATAGTTTTGAGTTTCAAAAGCCGGTGTACAGCATAAGCTCTTGGAAAGTTCAGAACGAAGTTAGAAAATTTTCAGGACGAAGAGAACAGAAGAGCAAGATTTATATAAACGGCGAACGCCATGCTGGAGATACGGCGCGCCGGTTTCGTTTCATTTTCTTGATTGATCTCACCTCTCGTGGAAAACTATGACGTCGGACCGACGGAAGCCCCGCGGTAAAAACAATACGCGCATTTCTTAACACAGTGCTGAGAAACCAACCCTCAAGCCTAGGTCTACAGGCTTCAATTTGGTTTTCTGTTGGTGAAAAATTAATTTATTTATTAGGCAGAAAAGTAGATAGAAGACGACTTGATAGTGTTACTTCCTGATAGACAAGAGAGTATTCATGGGAGAGGGGGTCGTATATAACAAAAGAAGAGAAGAAAGCAGTGCTCTGGGTGCTGACGATGCGAACCCAAAAAGAAATAGACCTAGAGGTAACTCAAAGACGCTTAATGATTTGACTCCGAATGGATCTGAGCGCTAGGCCGAGGACGACGACACATGCGCAAATGCATGCGATTCTAGGAGACAAATCAACTACTACAAATGATGAAGCAAAAAGTGCAATCTCAATGGAACATAATCAAGAGCAGTACACAGGCCGTGATTAGGGACGCCAGAATCAAGCTGTCTCTCTTTTTCCGGGTATTGACTTTTGCGATAATCGTGTTGATGCCCGGCACATGCGACAGCGTATTCATCATTCGTCGCTGGATTCCTGCTAGCGACGCCCGTTGCCTTACGAATTCATCGCGCGTTTCGTATGCCTGGGCAAGTATAGAATCCGCCATGTTGTTGGAGTTGTCGATTCGCGAGCGCTCGTTAAGCATGTAGTCGGCCTCAGACATGCGCGAGCCGCTGGTGCCGTTGGGCGTGCTGGAGCTGGCCCGGTGTGATTCAATGTCGGATCGCACAGATGAGAGGAGGTTCATGTGGTTGCGTTCTTGCAAGATGGTGCTTCGGATACGCTGAAACTCGGACTTGTGGTCAGCCAGGTTCTCACGGTGCCGTTGGACCTGGTGAAGCTTGGCCGTAGAAGGCGACGACTCGCTCTCCAGCGTTCGGTTTAAAGTGGCGATAATCTCTTCTCGCTAGGTGAGTTAGTATCTAACTTTGAATGGTGCTGCTGTTCTCGCAAAAAGGCACTTACATTGGAAATGTTTGATTCAATGCTTTTAAGGGTTCTATTCTCGTCTTCCATGGCGGTGCCACTTATTTTTTGCGTGAATGACGAGTATGTTGAGAGAAGGCTTTCTGCCTCCGTTTCTAGGCTTCTGGCCTGAGTGCGCAACTGAGCAAAAGAAGACATTCTTTTAGCTTAACAAATATCTGTGGTAAATGAAAGAGGAGGCCTCAGTTAATGGACTGCGTCGTCCACGATACTGTTTAGGGTTCTAAATGTTGGAAACTAGGCCACTTGGCGATGTATACAAGTCGCGGGGCAAAAAGTTGGTGGAGGAATTATGGGCCCTAAAATGTTTTGTTGTCAGGTTCATATCATCATGAATTATGTCCCAACGAAAATTTAATCACAAAACTAAATATAAATTACAAAAATATGATAAACGGACTGTTGCCAGTCTCATGCTCTTCTAATAGCCATTACGGGGTCAGACATTATTGACCGACGAGATAATTGAGACTGGCTGTTTAGGAAGGTTTTGAGTGGTGTCTTCAACGAGCCGCTGCGTGCTTAGGTCACTCATTGGACTCATGGACGATGGCCTTAGAGCAGTGCTTACGCCCTTTGACACGAGGCCCGTTGTGAAATGGTTAGAAAGAAGCGATACACCCGAAGTCATGACCAAATTGTCAGCGAGTTCCATCTTGGCAGGCAGGTACCAGGCATTAAGCCCGTTCAAGTTCCCAAGGCCCTTGTGGAAGACTTCGAGCCCAACATCAAACGTAGCACCCTTGGGAGCGGAACGTCCCTTAAATACGCATATAAGAACTGACATTACGACAAAGAGGCCGCAGATCGCAATGGCAATCAAGCCTGGAAAAATGTCAATCAGCTCCGTTTCCACGATTTGTATTGGAGGCCGAGTGCTATTGAGAGTCGACAAAACAACTTCTTCGTCAGTGCGGTCTGTCGAATATTGAGCAGACATTGGCGCATTGTTTATCTCCATGGTATTGATACCGTAAATCTTATCCCGTAGCCTCTTGCCCTTGACAAGATATTGGCGTGTGTCATAACTGTAAGAATAGAAGTTACCCAATCCTTCGCCGTCCAAGAAGTCAGTGCTGAGATAAGTTCCCCAGAGGATGTACTTTTTAGTATAAACTGGATATTTTCCAAACTTGAACGTGAGATCGGTCCTGCAAGACAGGAAGGTAGTTACCGCTATCAAATTTTCATCCTTCAATTTTTGCTGTGCGATCGATTGTTCAATTACATCGAAGGGCGATACTGTCGTGTTTGTCAAGTTCACTGAATGACCATTGATCATGGCATTGACCACTGTGTATCCTTCTTTCTTGAAATACTCGACCTTTTCTTGCAGCATTATGGATCCGGTTTTGTTTTGAAAGTGATCGTACACTCGCTGAATCAACTCTACAAACAGATAATTGGCACCTTCCTTCGTCTCGTAAAAGGAAACAATGGTTTTACCATTGAGTCCTATGGTATTGACGGTTTCTTCAATAATATTGGTGCCATTCGTAACGCCGTCAAAAAAGCATCTAATCCGAACTGGCGAAGTGCCAGTTAAGACATTTGCTGGGATAGCCGAGTGAGCCACCGTGCAGCGGGGCGTCCCCGAGTAGTTTCCGTTCATAGCAATGATTCCTTCAGGGCCATCAACCGTATAATATAAACGCTGACTTTGTGGGTAATTCATATATTGCCCATTCTCTGCCGTCATGTAAATGTTGCTTCCAAACACGCTTTTTGCTGTCTCGTTGGAGCGAAGCACTTTCGGAAACGCGTATGAAATATTTCCTACACTAAAGTTGGTATCAGTAAAGTGCAGGATGTCACGAGTATTCGCGAACCGATATCCATTTTTACGCGCAGACAATTGGAACAGCAGCAAATCTGTCACCAGAACGGCCGCTGCTAATGCCACCGCCATAATGACAGTGATCCACGAGCCAAAATGGACATGACTTGTGCGTGTGCGGTGCTTGCGGGCAGACGGAAGCCAGCGCAAGTCATTTGCTAATGCGAACAGGTTTGTAAAGTCTCCAAAGAAATGGAAGATGAGCGCTTTCGGAGTGGAGACATAAGATATCAAAGCTGAGATTCGAGCTCCTAACAAGCCAACGACGATCTTGGCAGCAAAAGAAACCAGCTGAGCATTATCCGCTGACATAAAAAGCACTACCATAGTGTCGAAGGAAGGGTATAAGGCGAGGGTCCAGTGAAAGCGAATGCAGTGACATAGAGAAAAGGTAGAGGCTGCGCAAAAGAGCGGGGAGAAGTTTATATATGTGTAGCATACAGACACTGATATAGATCTAAGTGTACCATGCATACGGTTGTACTTTGCACATCGATCATCGGTGACTGCTGCTGTGATTATAACTGATGGCTGCATGCAACAATCCATGTAGACGAGAAAATCAGGAGCAGGCGTCGAGATAAATCGGCAGCCCGCATTACCAGTACAGAAAATGTATGACGGGTACGTGAGGCTGGCACCGCATGGAGACAATAGCGAACAATCGAAGCTCGTAAGACCAATTGGCTGGCTGCTCTGCGGTCTCCGTGTCTTTGAACTCGGAGGCTTTGACGCCTTATTTTCATCCGCCATCCGCGCTGTTTGTTTCGTCACGATTAGCCAGTGGCAGGTCCTATCAATTTCTGTGGGCCAAGGGCTGCTCAGTGCGCATGTGGAGTCTGCACCCCGAGATCATTGGGCCGCCAATTAGCGTCTTACGGATTCCCCTCCGCCCACCTTAAATCCGTAAGAGCATGGCACAGGCAACAATTGAGTGAGTGACCAAACGTGAAGCAGGCTCGCCGTATATCATTCATACATGTAGTTAACTATATGTGACACAATTATATTGCGGTTTCCTTTTTCGCACTAATGAATTTTATTGAGGCGTAGTATCGGTGGGTATTTGGCACTCCTAAGCCCTGTGGGCACTCAACAGCAATCGGTTCTCTGAATGCCGACCAGACTGTTTAAATATGTATGCTGGCAACGGCTTAGCCGAGTGGAGGCAATGCCAATGCGCGATAAAAGTCCTCCGTACGTTCCTATAACTTATACATGAAATCAAAGCTAAGGTGGCCCTATTGAATTCCATCGCTCAAAAGCTCTACTTTACCTGAGAGTTCAAATATACAATGGCTCTTAGCCTTTTATTGAGCATGAAATTTTTAGCATAACATCCATAATGAGGTAAAAAGAAAGATTAAAAACAAAGGTAAAAGACTTCTCCAAAAAAATTCATCACCTAAATAGCTTTTCGTCTGCAAGCGGTAGCATATTTGTGTATTTGGGCATGAGACCAATCTTGTTACCGTCAATATCAGGGCAGTATCCATTGACCATGACAAGATCCGTGTCCTGCATCTTGACTAGTAACGAGTCGACACTGCGGCTGCGCATATCGTTCACGGCGCTGTGGAATAGCTCCAAATGTGGGTCAAAGGGAATTCTCGAGCTGAAGCCTACTTGATGCGCAAGGCGGTAGATGAATAGAAGGAGGGAAAGACCGCCAGACGCGATAATCAAAATCACTGCAGGCCAGGCGTCAACCATTTCAACTGCACTGTATTGGATTGGCCTTTGCGGGTTGGCTAGCATGGCAATAATAATGTGCTCTGGGGAAAGATCAGTCAGGATAGACGTTGTTCGAGGACCAAATGTGTTGTTGGCATCAATGCCGAGGTATTCGCTTTTAATCTCTTTCCCAGGCACAAAGATATTTTGCGAAGAGTATGAAATGTAGTTGAAATAAATAAGGCCAGGAACGGCATAATAATCGGCTAGCGATTGGTTTCCTGCCAGCCCAATGATTTCAAAAATGAGATAATTGTATGTGTAAGTAGGAATAGTTCCATATGCCAAACCCTCTTGAATTTGGTAGTAAGTGAGAATCATGGGGTAGTTTGTGGTTCCATTACGCCATTGCTTCAGATAGTCAAATGCAGCGTCAACATCAAGGTCTGCTGAGGTTCCATTGAGCTGTACCGAAATTAGTGTAAAGTTCTCTGTTGAAGTGTCGAGGAATAAACGGGTTGTTGTTGGCAATTCGCCAGTTTCGTTAATTCGCTGCTTGTCGCGTTGCTTGCTAGTCATGAGCGAGAAATGCGCACCATCGTCGCCTTGGTAAGCAAGCAGGTTGGACTGTTTGTTGAAGCCGATTGACGGATAATATGGGGCACTCTCTTGCGAGTCGTCGTTGAAGCAATTGAGAGAGACCAGAGGTAATCCATTAGCAACTTGAGTAGTTTCTACTTGCTGACCACATAAGCAAATGAAACTGTTGTTAGGCGCAAGTTTATTGGGGGCCTTGACTCTTGGAACATCGTACAGTATTTCGTACTTGACGCCTTCTGCCGATAGCGTTTTGCTCCGGTCGGGTGTGAAGTTGAAGTACTCATAGCGCTCTGCGGGCACGTAAGTTTTGTTTTTGAAGGCTGTAATTGATTCATTCGAGTCAGTTAATGCCAATGGGACGTTGACAGAGAAGTCTTCCGTGATGGGCGCAGTAGTTGTTTGAAAGGTAAGGTTGAACCCGTCGTCGCGGTGTGCCTTCCAATCTGTGCGTCTACGGGCCAGCTGGAAGACGAGTAAGTCGGAGGCAACAATAACGCCATAGAGTAGAATAGATAACAGGATCACCAGCCAGCTGATACCACTAACCCTCGTTCTGAATTTTGGAATGTTGCGCGAGTGCTGCCATGCTCGTGTGTCCAGGAAAACCGAGACACAGTTTGAAATTGACGAGAAAAACGCAATCTGGATTGCTTTGCGAGTGGAGTATAAAGAAATGAAGGAAGCCACCTGCGGAATGACCATCGCCGTGGCCACCTTCGATGCGAATGCGAGGGCCTGAGCCGCGGAGGTGTTTACAAACATGGTGCTCAGAGCTCGGAGAAGCGTTAGGCGAGCAGGAGTCGAGAGGGAGAGAGCAAGTCAGCGAAAGAGAGAATAAAGGCTTTGGTTTGGCTTAAATAAAAGCGACGCATTGTGGGCAATGCCACAGGAGCGTCTCTCGAGATCTTCCTTCCCCATGCGCAATATCGTAGTGCGTTATATTGAGCTGAACGGTACCAACAGGCAAAGGCCTGAAAAGTGCGATTATTACATACACGCTGACTACGCAATCATTCTATTGGATAAAAAGCACAGGCACGACCAAACAGTGCGCCACGCTGATGGATCCTTGAGATTCATTATCAATAGAAAAAAAGAATGTGAATCGGAGCCTTGAGTTGGATATTGTGTCGTTGTGACGCCCAGGTCTGTCACTTTTCAGCACATGTAGTGATATTACATAGCCTTTAGAGCAGGCAGCGACTCAAGGTTATGCTAGGTAGCCAACAATGAGCAAAAATCGTTATATTCACCAATAAATAGCGCATAAACGTATAGGCCAGATCGAAATAGTAATATTGTCAAAAAAAGGAAAAGGCTTTTGACGACTATAGTGAGGCGAAGTAATTCGCCCTGCTTTCACTTATTCAGGTGGTCGCTAAATGCGCACACCAACTATACAGGAATTCAACTGGAAGACTAAACAAAAGTGTAAAAGTTGGCTTAACTTTAACACGTGCTAATATTATACTTAAATGCCATGCCTCAAAGTTTCGATCTTCTCTTGCAAATTCTATTCTTGAAGTACGGTATATGATATTTGTGTAAATGGTGGACTTGTTTACTGAATGAGATGGGTGCCTACGTATATTCATTAGAAAGTTTTGCTGGTATATAAGAAGCACTAAAAAGTGGACATTATTTCAAGAAGCCAGGCAAGCAGGTGAGTACCTCAGGTCAACTAGCGTAGACCGTGTAAGTGTATCTAGAAATCAGAGTCCGTAACTAGCCCTGGAAGACGGTTCAATAATGAAGTAGTTCAAGTAATGCAAAAAAAAGCCAGGTCAAGGAAAAGAGAGGGAGAAAAAATAGAGAAGAGAAGGGCAGGTGCATGTACTTCTGCAAATACTCTTGTAGTCAACGTACGACTATGGGCTGGAACAGTCGGATGACGCCGTGATGCATTATCAAAACGATATAAAGCATAAAGCATAGTAAAGAACAAACCTTCATTTGCCTAGCACAACCAAAATTTAGTGATAATTGACTACCAAGTAGTGAATCAGTTAATCTATACACAACCTAGGATACTCATTAGCTGATTCACAAGATATGGCCTTTGAACTGGACAATGAGTTTGATACACGCATACGCAAATGTCAAGATTCAATGAAGGGCAATCTTCAGCCCTAGGCGCCCACAGTCCAAAATTTAAATCAGTGCCTAATACACTAGTCTTCCTGTACCGGAGGGCCATCATTAAGAATGAAAAAGGCGCATTGAAGGTGGCCTGACCATGGTGCCTATCGTATCAGGGAGCAAAGGCATTTCACCAGGTAAAGTTCTGGCTATAAGTTACAGTACATGAAAGAGTTAAGGTTAAGTGACATGATACCTCTAGCACTACCTTTTATTGATAGGATCTGGTGCTATCCCGATATACACCCAACTCAGAGCTGTTGTAGTCAAATTTTTTCTTTTCCTTTTACCTTCTTGGTTGGGCCCAGCACACAGCTGGTGAATGTCTCTATTGCTTCGACTTTTCTTTATCTTAATCCATGTTCCAAAGTAATAGAGCCACTTGGTAATGGGCTGGAATAGATGAATCAAAAAGAAGTCTACCATGGGGGCTGCCACTGTGTTGCCAGCTGGAGTCCTGTTTTTGCTCTATTTTCAACAGCGGTATTTTGCACGGCATCCGGGTGTCTTTCTCTACACTTTTGAATCTGTAATTCAAGGACAGATTGGGCGAAAAACGAGGTCAAAATTAGGGCCACCAACACTTACGTAATACGCCACACAATAGTCATAGTATTGAGAGGAGCTTTTGTTCATGCATAGAGATACTTGATAAAAAGTGTAAAATACTCTCAACCTCCGAGTCTCCTCCTTTAAGCTTCTGGGCCTTCACAAATATAAAGCCATATACCCAAAACTCCATTTTATAGAAGAGAAAGCTTCATTCGAGAATACGTAAAAAGGTATAACAATTTTGCCGGGCTTAACGATCTAACAATAGGAAGAATGCTTTGTGACTCAAGGAATGCTAAAATGAAAATGTATTAATTGGAAATTGCCTTATGACCAAACGTTCCTTGGGGACTTATAAGGCGCTCATCCGCAGCCTGCGAGAGTCGCAGCGCTCCTTCGTTGAGAGGAGGCTGGCAGCCCGACTTGCGCGGGAGAGAGCTTGGAACCACTACGTGACCAAACGCCCACCGATCCCAGAGCGATCCTTTGATGAACCTGTTCCAGGGGAAATGTCGTCTAGACA
>JAJMAG010000284.1:0-27044 GCA_030564905.1 Geotrichum fermentans
TGAATTGACAACCCAACGTTTAGGCCTTCACTGTTTCCTCGACACGCAAGATTGCTATTGGACAACTTCTTGGATGACATATCACAACACCCTCTGATTGCCAAATCGCGACAGCGGCTGAAGCTACGCATCGCTATCGTGGTTCCTTGAACATATCAACCACATCATAAACGCCCAAATGAATACACAGTTGGGTCCAAATTCTATACCAAATGGAATAGGCATAGACTTTCAACTTCTCAAATGTCGATTCCCAATCCTAACTTTCAACTTGCCAATCTCTCGTAGCAATACTCGTAACTTAGCAGGGGTGGGTCAGGTCATGAACAAAACAAAACATAACCAAAGTCAGTTGCCCTCAAGACTGTCGACTCAGTCCCCATTACCCTTCCTGCTGTAGGCCTTGACTTCCCGCATGTACTCAGGCGTTTCGATTGGGATGACCTCTGCATCAAAGTCAATGGGGTCCGCGGTGACATTGAGGGAGACCGATAAGAGAACGTGCTCGACCCCCAGCATAAGCTTATCCGAGTCCAGGGCGGCAGCGTCTCCGGCGCCAGCTGACGATGTCTGTATCTGAGCAACGTACTCGGAGAGCGTATCTACGCTTGTTGATCGCTTGACGGAATCCATTGTAGTACCTCGTGTGTAGATCTCGAGTGAATAAGGATGGGTGAGAAGAGAGAGAGGAAGAGGAAGAGGAAGGGTCACAATCAATAGTGCAGGCGCTGCGACAGTCGTTGCATCAGTACGACAATAGCTAGTCGAACATCGAACACATTTCAGCAAAACATAACGCAACCAGTAGTAACAGTGTTGAAAGCCAATAAAACATTGAAACAGAAGAAAATTGGCTAAACAAATCAAATGGGTAGCCCAACTCAAGTCAATGCAATAGTAAACGGGACTGATTTCATTAGTGAGCATGAGCCTACAGCTCAACAATGCAGTGCTTTCCTACCCAAACATGACATTCGTCGGTAATAAAACAGTAGCGACCCGTCGCTTCAGAAAAACACGTTAACAACGTTGCAGATAGGGTCAATGTCAGGGGTCATAAATTAGTGCCAACACACAATCAAGCTTAGTCTCATAGAGACTCCGGCTGCTGGTGCAACAACACGTCGAACTCGGATACTAGCATTGAATTCTCACTCTTCAGAGAACTATCATTGACCCAAACACGAAATCTCCTTCATCTTGCAAACCATTGTCGAAATTCCATCGAATAGTGGCCCAAGCATAAAAGGTTGGTCTTACAAAAGCTGGAGATGACTTGATCGGTATGTGCAATCTAGCCGTGCGCAAAGATGACTTCTTTTCACGCTCATGCAGTCGCAGTGCGTCGTCGGTGGTGATGGCGGTTAGTTGTGCTTCACACTCGACAGTGAAATGCCATGATTGGGTATTCATGTGGTGACGAGGTGTAAGCCGAAAAGGACAGTCAAAACATTTGCTAAATGAGATTCGCTTTCTTTTCGAATAATCAATGCGCGGTTGGTATATCCCCACAGGATCGCATTGAAGAACATCCTGCGTAACGACTCCCGTTCGAGCTCCATCGTGTGTAAACAGCAAAGCCCCATACTTCGAGATCTCATTGATTGCATTTCCGGCGTCTCTGGAGGTCGCGAATGTCGTAATGAGATGGTGAATTGATGAGCTTTCGCTGGGTTGGATGGTCGTCAGGAGCTTGAGAATTAGTATCGTTAAAATTATAAACTCACAGCTTGAAAACTTACCCAGAGTGGCTGTTAACGCTTGTGAAGTATTATAAAAGTCAGAGAATTGTATTTCCACGCTTTGGAGAAGCCTAGAATGGTGCTGCTGGCTTGTATGTGTTTCGATGGTGAAGTGGGGAAGGTGGCGATTGAAACGTGGCAGTTTTTTGAAAACTGGAGTCACGTGCTAAAAACAACCCACTACAGACTTTATCACTACACCTTTTCTTTTCTTTCTCAGCCGTTAAGTCCGCCAGCTTTATCCATGTTATTTCCTGCCAATTTTGGACTGCTGTTTTCAGAATGTCTTTGGGCGAGACTATCTGTCTCAATCAATCGCTCTCCATCCATCTCCCCATACCCGCCATTTCTAACTTCTGATCTGCCTTCCTCAATCCAATCCACGCTGTCTGATGTCTTCTCGGTCACTGACTCTGGCATACGCACTCTACCCCGCTGCTACCGTCAACGCTCGCTCTGTCACTTCTCTTACTATTGCTGCTTGCCCTGGCCTTGCCGCTGTTACATCCCATATCGTCTCTAACTCCGGAAACCCTACCCGACATGCGTATTGTACACCTCTGCCTCGTCCAATTACACCATCCTTAGTCTTCTGAAGCCTCTGATTTGACGATCCTACTGCTTCTAAAAGGAGTACTGACTCAGGAGTCTCTGCGCACACTACTGCTCTGGCCCTACTGTTACTGCTGCTATCGCTTTGTGAGCTTACACCAGCAGGCCTGAGGCCTACTCTGTCGCCCCCTTTATCACCCCCGCTACTTGCAAATGCTATCGCGCCATTGGCCCTACTACTATCACTCCTCCTGGATATTGCTCCGCATCAACCTTTGCCTCCGCCTCTGTTACGCCTGCTCCTAGCCCAGCCGCTTTTACTGGGACTGGGTCGGCATTGCTCCTCTTTTGACTCCTGGACGAACACCTTTCGGTCACATTAGACGTGTTTGGTTCGCACTCTCTCCAACACGCTCTCTGGCTGATACTGCTTCTGAAAACGATTCCATCGTGGCTGTGACTCTTGAACTCTTGCCTCCTTCTGCACAATCTCCCTTACGACACACAATCTAACAGTTCATGTGCTCCTGCCTTAGGCTCATTCTCTTCATTGCCACTACTATAACGCTTATTTGGGCTCTACTTCTACCTCCTGTTTTCACTTCCCTTTTTCTTACCGCTTTATATTGAACATGGCCTCTGCCTTGGCTTCTAGTTCAATTTTTGTTATTCTAGTTCTAGCTTTTGGGGTCAGGTCAGCGTGTATCTAGCGATCTTCATGTCGCTCTCCCTCCGGCCCTGTGGTTGGGTCTGTTTCTCACTTTGCTTCAACTTTGATTTTAACTCTTGCTCTCTTGACTCTGACCTAGGCTTTGCAGAGAGAGCGAAGAGAGTCAATCCACGTCTCCGACTATGCTTCGTCTGGTGCTGAAATTAAACCTTAACTCGGATTCCGACTCTTCTTCTCACTCAGAGTTTCTGTTTCTTTCTAAAGGTTCTACATGGCCCGGTCTTACTTGAATTCTGGCTCTTTTTTTAGTCCGCTTTCCGGTCCTCGCTCTCTTACTAGCTCTCTATCTCTGCTTCCGAGTATACCGGTGCTCTCTGCTTTGCCTCTGGTTTTAAATCCGGATCTTATGTCTTCCTCTCTGCGACTTTCCTTTTTCTGCAACTCTCTCTAACTACCCCCAGGAGGAACTGGCAAGAATGTACGCAGTCCGCATAAATAGAACCACGAATCCGAGAAACCCAGGCTATCGACTACGCCGAAGAGCACCGACAGGGAAAGTATTGGGAACACTGTTTGCTGACATTCAGACTTTGCCAGCGCTAATCAGAGACAGCTACTGGACCAAACGCCCTCCGTGGAAGAAGGTTAAAAAGAGGAAGAAAGAAAAAGCCTTGTGCCTCCTCAAGCGGGCAATTAAAGACCTAGAACACAACGAATGGGACAAAGCTTTTCAGCGAGGCCTCAAAGGGAGCTTCTATAGGACGGTCACTGGTGATCATCTGTACGACCAAAACCATCGAACCCCGCTTATATTTGTGATGAAGAATTTTGATCGAGCAATCCTAAGTCAGTTAGTTCAATTCAGAACTGGCCATGGCGAATTTGGAGAGTACTTTCAACGACTCAAAATCATAAACCGGGACTACTTATGCGAATGCGGCATATTGGAAACGCCGCGACACATTCTTATCGATTGCCCGTTCTTTTGCAACGAACGATCTAAGTTATCTACTGTCTCTCCGGAGCTTGATCTTAAGGTACTTCTTGATTCCAGGAAGGGCCTTTCTGCGGTGATTGAGTTCCTTAAATCCACTCGCAACCTCCAATGATGGCCACTTCTAGGGATGTTCACTCTAGGTTTTCCCCCATTCCAATCGCGTGACTGGGTTTCCTTTTGTGCTGATGTCTGAAATTTTAGACACTCAGGGAATAAACCAACACCATCGAAATACTTGAAACAACAATTCTTCTGAACTAGAATTTGTCTGCATCAGACAAGCATTGACCCATGTCTTACTTTATGGTTATATAGTTATTACACCTCTAGTAGTATCATTTAAACGGGACAATAAACAGATTTACTACTACTTTCTCTAACTATAGTACATGTGGTTATAGTTTAGTGAAGTACCTGTGATCTCTTGTAGATAGTTAATCTTTAATCCGTCTTTAAACTAGGGTCATGATAAGTATTCCATTCTCTTTCATTCAAGTATCTTTCATAAATAATCACTCGGCTTACTCCTTGTAACTGACATCCCTCACTATCGCTCTTAAGCCTCGGGCTTTTGGTTGTAATTTCTTTCTAACTGAATCTCTCCCATTTTTACACTACATAGCTTCAGTCGACTGATTCGTTAATATTATGCTTTGATGGTTTGATTAGTGTCTATAGCAAGTCATATTTCCCTTCGAGCTCGGCCTTCAATAGTTTCTTCCTCTAGCATCCCTGTCTCGGCCACCGGCTTATTCTAAGCTCTTTTTCCTGCTTTGCCTTGACCTCTCAGACTGTTCTCCATGAACCTTTTTGCCTCAGCGTGGAAGCAATAGAGAGAGCAATAACGGGAGGCCTGTCTTTAGGAACGTACTTCATACACAGCTCCGTCGCCTTTCTTGAAAGATCCCCAGAGTTTCGTCTACCGTCTTTGCTGTAATTCTATTTCGCTCTTCTAGTGCTTCTCAATCTTCCCGTTGTCAACATCTGCCATTGCCATCTAATCCAGCCATCCTCAACCCGTAGCTGAGATATGTAAACTTCCCCAATATGGATAAAACCAGATTGAAGGCTAAGTTCCATCAGTACAATATTACCTTCACTTGCATATCTGATAAATGGTTGTGGCCTCTGACGGGATGGAGTCAACCTGATTGCCGTCTGTGCTTTGATGCTTATCTTGCATTGTTGGATTCTGCTCCTGGTGGTGGTGTTGTGGCGTTGATGGTGAAACTGAAGCTATTATTGAGGCTGAGCCCAAATTCGCTGAGTGTCCTCTTCCAGTTAAAGTATATGCTTAACAGTGGTGTAAGAGAATTTCGTCTCTGGATTTCCAGAAGCTTACAATTGTTTGCAGCCCCTGTTTGGAGTTGAGTAGCAATAAAAGATCCAATGCTAAGAAAGTTTCAACCAAGTGTTGCTTTGCTCATGGAAGTATGTGGCGTATCGTTTCCCACTCCCCACATTGACAGTCGTACGAGTCTGTCGGTATCTTTCATACCACTCGCCTGTTAGACCATGGCCAGTCCTAAGGTTGGTGATGATGCTCAGAATGCTGCGAGGTTGTTTCCTTAAAATGTGTTTGGCGACAAGTTTTTGGACTTTGAGAACGCATTTGGCATCGGGCATAAGGGACCGATATCGTTGGTGCTGTCCGCGGGTTTTGCCATTGTATAGTTGTTGGCAATCATCTAAGACTGTTTGGCTCTCTGCTTCTTTTCTTCTCTTCCAGTGGTTTTGCAACCGCTCGTGGTACTCGTTTAGGACAATTGGACACTGCCAATGTGCTATGCTTGGTAATGTATCCAGTTCTTCTAGAACGTCGCCTTCTTGTAAACGCTGTCTTTTAGTAAAGATTGGTGATTTCTTTTCCTTCGTGTCCACCAACTCTCTGAGAGGGCTAGTTTCACCCAGACCACTTTCTCGCCTTATTACATTGCCGCCAAGTATTCCAACCTTAGCTCAATAGCAGCCTCCATCTCCATCCCCTCAAAGGAGGTTGTTTGCACCGCACCTAGAATCTTCCGCAAACAATTGTTTTGCACCAATGAAAGTTGAAATTGCATGCCTTGTTGACTTCGCTATACCACACCTCAGGGCCATATTAGAAATTGTGCCGAACGCATGCCATGTACAGGCTTCTCACTGCAACGCCAGCCATACCATTTCTTGTGATAAGCTGTAGTTGGTGGATCGTGCTAGTGCTGATGGTGTCAGTTGTTGACGGTGATGGTGAAACTAAAACTATCACTGAGACTGCTTGTCGATGTTGCTAATCAGTCCTTAAGGTGATTCTGTGACTGCTGTTGATGTTGCTGATCTTGAGCAATACTGAGACTACTCTTGGAGAAGTGATGGTGATGGCAGTTGTTATGATAGTGGTTGTTATTGTGGTTGTGAAAAAGATAACATATAATTTTTTTTTCTTCACTGCCACCCTGTCTACACACTCAACTTCACCAGTTCAATTCAACCTGTGCTTGAGACGTCGTTGATACAATGCTACTACGTTGACCACTCATCTACCAGCTGTGCTTCTTCTCGAAATGGCCTTACGCGCCTAATTGACTGGGCCTGGCTTGACTGCTTCTGTAGTCCTCAGTATCGGAAATCGGCGCTAGTGATGTCTCTCCTACTGGATCCTTCAGTTTCATACACTTCGCAACTGACCCTAGTTTCGCGCGCCACCTTTGCGTTTTGTCCTCTTCTGATACCAGCCCTCCGACTGGAACTACCTACTCGTCTTCTCTGTGTCTGGTTTCTGCTTTTGCACTATCCTGTTGCTGATGCCTCCGCTTGCATCAATTTCTGGGGCTTCAACTTTTGGCCACTCCCGCCACTACTATGCTGCTCTCACTCACCCTGGATACCCTTCATCTTCAGACTCTGCACCTGTTTCTGTGCATCTGTTGATTTGCTACTCTTGGCAAGCACTGCTGCTTTCATTGCAATTGAAACAGATAGTCTAGGGCTCTAGAGGACCTGCTCTCTCTCCTTTCGAGTTCACTCTCAGTCCAACTCGCTCTCCTGCTGCGGCTACCACTGCTTCTAGCTCACCAATTTTTTATTAGTGGCTCTGACTCTGTCTCTGTCGGCAACTGCCTCCTTCACCACTTTAATAACCCTTCCTCCGCAATAACGTCCAGCTCCATCGCCAGCTTGCGCTGCTGCACCCTAAGCTGATACTAAGCTGTAACTACTTACCGTCTCTGTATCTTCCTTAGCCTTGAAAACAAGCTACACTTCTAATTGTTCTGGCTTTGCCACTCTTACTAGCGCTTACTTGGGCTCTACTTCTGTTTCCAGCTGTGCCTTCTCTATTATAACTCTTTTGCTCTGGTTCGAGTTTCTCCGTGTGAACATAGTCTTTGTGTTGTCTCGCTGATATCAAAACAGTCCTCTTGGCGTTCTCACTCGTGGTATCTAAGAGTGCGCACAGTGAAGATCGTTTATAAGAATCGTATCGAAGTTCGGTTTTAAGCAATAGAGGATGAAGAACCCATCTTGCTCTTCTGATTCTTCTTTCAGCCCTGCTTCTTACTTTCCCTTTCAATCATATGTATGCTACTCCTCGCCCTGAACTTGGGTTTCACTCTGATGTCGGCTCCACTTCCCCTCGCTGCATTTGGCTGCTTTACTTCGAACGCTGTCCCTTATTCTCGCTTTGCCTCTCACTCGGCTTGCCAATGTGCCCCCATTGGTTTTGTATTTGCCTTCTGCATCTCACTTGGATTTGCGCTTCCTTTGGTGCTGGGCCTTGCCTTCATCTGAATTCTGGTTCCGTTTTAGGCGCTTTTTCAGGCTCTCAATCTGCTTCTCTCTATCTCGGCCGCTGGTTCTAATGGTACTCTTTGCTTTACTTTTGGTTTTGATATTGTTTCTTTCCTTCTGCAATACGCCTTTCCTCTGCCACTCGCTCTGACCATAACCATTTCTAATTTGGCCAATTAGAGTTCTATTGTATAGTCCCTCTCTTTATTCGTCAACAACCCAAGTGAAAAAAAGCACGGAGAGCTAAACTCTTTGTAGTTGATTTCTTCACTTGGGTACAAAATAATAACTAGTTCATATACTCAATTCCCTTTCTATAAACCTATACATTAATATAATTATTGATTTTATCAACTGAAGGTTGTATCGTTTAAATAGCAATCTGATTCGTCAATGGAGCTAACGACTGGTGTCAAAAGCAATTCCCTTGGAGCTGGCCCTTCAACAAATTCTTCTTTTGATATTCTTGGTTTGGCCACCTGCTGTATCAAGCTCTCTCTCTCTCTCTCTCTCTCTTGCAAAACTCTCAGTGCCCTCTCAAACTCTTTGTTTTGTTGTTGTCCGTGGATCTCTTCGCCATGACGCCTCCAGGCAAAAGCACCAATGGGTGGCCTGTGTCTAAAAACCACTGTTCTTTTCAAACTGCTCCATCTCCTTCTCATTGAAAATCTCCAAAGGGTAGTCTGTGGTCTTCGCAGTGACGCTATCCCAGATATAACCATAGAGCTTCTCAAGCGGCCCGTCGCCCACTGCGCTACCCTGTCTTCCAACCACTTCCATAACACTGGCTGTGAAACTCCTCGACATATTCAAAGCAAACACGTCCCTACAGTTCTTGCGGTAAGGATACTCGCGCCATCCCTTTTGTCATGCCCGCAGCCGTCTTTGTGGTTGCACTATATGACCTTCCACGTTGGTTGTCTAGGTCTGGGTCACAGCCTAGAAGTACGCCAGTGCCTTACACAGCATGTCTAATACCGCTGCTGGTGCTGCTTGTATTCTTACTGGCACTGTTGCTGGTGTTGCTGGTGTTGTTGCTAGTATTGTTGCTAGTATTGTCGTTGAGTTGTTACTGGTGTTGTTGCTGGTGACGCTGAAAGAGAAAATATTACTATAAGACTGCCACCGATGCTGTTGATAAGGATCCTCAAGCCAGTACTGAGGCTGCTGTTGATATAGCTGACGGCTAATCTTTACCCTGTTTGGAGACTGCTTGGAGATGATGGTGACGGTGATGTTCAATTTGCTCGAAAAATTTTTTTTTTTTTACGTCACACTTTGTTTACATTCTCAACTTCGCCAGCTCAACCCAACCTGTGCTTGAGACCCGCTGATATAATGTTCCTACGTTCTCCCTCGCCAGCTATCTATACTGCCTCGTCAAAGCAGTCTCACACGTCCAAGTGATTGGGCCAAGCTCGAATGCTTCTGCCACTGACAGCACAAAGTCCTCAGTCTTGGAAATAAGCTCTTGTGATGCCTCTCCGACTAGATCCTTCAGTTTCATGCACTTGTGCAACTAGCTCTAGCGTTGAGTCCAACTTTTGCGTTTGTCCTCTTCTGATACTGGCCCTCCGACTGGAACTACCTACCAACACAGCCACCGCGGTATTTTCTATTGCTACTGGTGCTTTTCCTCAGGCGCCTTCGGTCTTTCCTCCTTTACTGAGTCTAGTTTCTCCTCCTGCTGGCAGAAGTCTCTCGGATTCAGTTTTTTGAGTTCAACTCTTGGCCTTCTCGCTATTCTGCTGTCACTCCAGCTAACTTTGCTCTTGTTCTACCACTGCCACTTTCGTTGGATCTTTCAATACTCACCCTTGTATCAGTTCCTGTTGCGTCTCTCGTTTTTACTGCTATTGGTCAAGCGCTGTTGCTTTCTTTGAAACTGGAACTGGACATTTCGGCCCTACTGCTTCCTCTGCTTTTGATTTCACTCTCACTCCGATTCGCTCTACTGCTGACTTGTACTCTGGCCCTCATATCGGTAATAATGGCAGTGCTCCCGGATGGGGCGTTGACCTTTCATTTACTAGTTCAACGGTCCACTACGGACCATGGACTGACCGTCAACGGATACCCTTGCAGCGAATGCTGGCTCCACTGAATTACCACAACACGACCCCGGCACCGAATCTGAAGCTGAATTTGTCTTTTAATTTGTTTTGGGGTTGCTTCCCGTGGCTCTGTTTTAACTGCTGGTTTTGGTCCTACCTCTTTGATGTCCGCTTCACCTGGTTCTGAACTTGCCCTTCACTTCCACGCCGGCTTTTTTTTTTATTTCCTCTGGCGAGGTTCTAAGTGACTCTATCGTTCAACTTCTTGCTCTATCTTTACTTCCAGTTCTATTGGTGCTCTCACCTCTGCTACACGGTTTTGAATTTCGTTTCCCCTTTCACAACATGCATTTCCCCTGGTCATTAACTTTCCCGGTCAAACCTATGTGATTGAAACACTTAATGAGTTGGGGTAAGAGTCTTTTGGCTATCCAATACTTGTGAGTTTTAGTATCTTTATATTAGCTTTTTCAAATAAAACCTTGAACAACATTGCGAATCTATATTTTTGTTTATTCCATGAATGTAATTTGATTTAGTTTATACACTAGTTGATTTCATTGATTTTATGTTTTGCAATTTAATATAAAAGAAGCTATCGTGAGATCTCCTTACTTATGAGCACACATGTTAGTTTTGATTTTTTGATTTTTTCAACTCACAATCTTTGTCATATAGGACAATGATACCATTGATTTCAACAACGTAGAGCCTTTTAATCATTCACCCTGATTGGTATTGAATGAAAATGTCCTGAAAGTTGTTATAACCTCACTTAGCTGACCACGTTTTAAAACTTTTGATAAAGCCTTTTCTCTGAGGTTAACAAGAAGCCAGTGAAACCCCAATTGCCAAGTGCTCAGTTTTTTTACCTTTCTCGTTTTATTAACCTATAATTGCTCATCTAACTTTTAGTAACTGACGTCCCTCGCTGTTACGTTTGAGCCTTGGGCTTTTAAATGTAACTTTCTTTTCTTCCAACACATTTATTGCTTTTAGACTATCAGTAATACTAACGAGCTCCAGTCTCCCGAGGATCTTAGCTGACTGCTAACGTCTAAGGATTACATTGACCATCGTTGATATATAACAAATAATAACAATAGATTTTATATTGACTCACCACTGCATCGTAAAAATCCCAGATTCAGAACCTACAGGATTTTATTTTATTTTTGTTCTCTCATGATTGTGAATATTGTTTCTTGTTTCGTGTTATAGCCGATTGACCGGGCAAAAAATATTCTGATTGATTGCATCGTTTAACCAGTAGATTAATTCCTTTTTTGTTTAAAGAAAGATGCATATACGCCTTAAGCTGGTCCTTCAATAATTTTTTCCTGGTATCTATTGCTTGGACACTTGGTGATATTATAATCTTTCTTTGGTATAACATGAACTGCAAGTGCCATCTCAACAGCTTGCTTTGCTCAATGGACCTGTTTGCCTTGATGAATTTGGAGAGAGTGCCAAAAAGTAAGCTGGCAAAGAACCTTATGCCTTCGATTTTTTCTGCCTCTCTTCTGCAGACTCCAAGGGGTGTACTATTTTTGCAGCGGACACACACTCTTGTGTCTAACTGTAATATTTCTCAACTTTCACGTTGTTAGCAACGCGCTGCAGTAATCTTCCATAATGTCCTTAAAGACTTGCTCAGTTTCGAAGCCCTGGCTTGGGCCTTGGAGATAACATCAACAAGATATATTAGGGCATTTGCGTGGCATTGCCCCATGGTTTAGATAGATACCGCACATGAGATTAGATAGATACCGCACATGAGATTATTCATAATCTACAATCTGTCTGTTTGCATCATATTGAATTGTTTGGAGACTGTTATTGTAAAAGAATTTTGCAGTTTTGTCCAACGGTAAATTTAAGAGCTCTTTTTTGTTCAGTTATGCCCTTGCATACTTCTCGCCTGATTCCAGCATACCAAGTGAGAGCGCATATTTGAAGTGTAGCTGATAAGGGTGATGCTATTAGAGGCTCAAAGCACCATATCCTTCCCGAATGCCCGTTTTATTATAACGAACAAACTGAATTATCAATTGTCTTTTCGGAGCTCGATCTAAAGATACTTTTGAATTCCAGGAAGGGTCTTTCTGCGGCGATTGAGTTTCTTAAATCTATCCGCAACTTGTAATGATGGTCAACCTTCTAGGGATGTTTACTCTAGGTGTTCCCCCAATCCAATCGCTTGACTGGGTTTTCTTTTGTGCTGAGGTTTGAATTTCAGACACTCAAGAAGTAAACCAACACCATCGCAACACTTGAAACATTTCGAACTAGAACCTGTCTGTATCAGACAAACACTGACCCATATTTTGTTTATATAGTTATTGAACCTCTAGTAGTATTATCTAAACGGGGCAATAAATAGATTTATCAACACCTACTCTCATCCCAAAGCATATTACGTACCGAGTATATATTAAAGGCAGCTCAAAGAATCTAGCGCTTATAAAATCCCACTATGCCACACTGCTACTTGGAAAGCATCATTCAATACAGAGAAAGAAGCTAACCGATGGTGGTTTAATCCGCTCTTGGACTTAGTATATGCCTTCATGTGTGAAGACAAACTTTAGCCAGTGACTGCCAAAGCGGCTTCAACGTCAGTTCAATTCATTATTTTGGTATTTGCGTACACCCTTATAGTAAAAAAAATTGCGCCCTTTTTATTATTACACTGTCATCTTCCATTTATCTGAAATCTGCTCAAGGATCTATACTTTCTTCGAGAAATCAAATCAAGTTTGAGAACAAACGTGCTGTTATTACAAGGGCTACATGAAAGAAAAGCATCAGCTGCCTTGAGGAATCCACGAACACAATATGAGTTAACTAGGTTATAAGCGCTCTGGTGAAAGTTCATGCCATAACTGAAGTTGACGTTGTTGAAAGTCCTGCATGTTTGGATTATTATTATTTCCGGATATAATAGAAGATGCCAAGCTTTTAGTCTAGTGCATTGATAAGAGCCTTGGTTGAATAAATAAAGCTAGTTATATAAAACAATTACATCCTGGATTTTATATCTGTATGTTCAAAGGCTATTGTCGATGGTTATCTCTTATAAATAACGTTGTTACCTCTGGTGTTAAGTAGTTCTATAAGATACCGTTACGAAATCTTCAAGCTCAGCAAACATTTGCCTTAAATAATTTCAGGATATTGCTAAGACATTTAGCCATGTTACGTTTAAATCAATAGCCATTCTGAGATACCCGAAATGTTTGTTCAACACGTTCCTTATTTTGATTAAGTTTATATTGTCATGATAATACTTTCTATTATTATTATTTGTTAAATGTCAACTGCAGTTTATGTACTTTATAGACGTTAGCAGCCAGCCAGAATACCCGGGGGACCCGAGTCCATTAGTGGTGGTGCTGATTGTCTAAATGGCCTAGACGGTCTAGACCACATTTCCCCTCAAACCGGTTCATCAAAGGATCCCTCTGGGATCGAGTGGTTCCAAGCTCTCTCCCGCGCAAGTCGGGCTGCCAGCCTCCTCTCAACGAAGGAGCGCTGCGACTCTCGCAGGCTGCGGACGAGCGCCTTATAAGTCCCCGAGGAACGCATGGTCATAAGGCCTCCTGGCGAGAACACCAATGGGAAGAACTTGTCCCCAAGGATGCTGTACCTCTGTAACTTCTCTTTCTCTTTCGATTCGAGAACTTTCAGCGGGTCGCTTCCGCATGTGCTTCCTCCCACATGTCGAATACCCACGTCGTCGTCAACAGTGAAATCGATGCGCAGATTCTCGTTGTTAAACGAACTGACCACTCTTTCGACACTGACTGTGAAACCGCTGTTCTTAAGAGCTTGAACAAGCAAATCCCTACAGCCGTTGTGGCGAGTGTACTTGCATCCGCCTCTAGTGTCGAGTTGGCAGACGTCCTCATGGTTGAGATACACAGTTTTTTGGCACCTTCTGCAGGCCTTGCCTAGGTCCGGGCCCGAAAGTAAGTACTTGCGGCACAGCATCGCCTTTATCTGAAAGTCATTCAAGGAAAGTGTTTTGGATGTAGGAATGAGCATCAGGCATCGGCGGCTGAGCTGGGTCTCGTTTTCGGCTAGGGCAGCGCGAAGCTCTGCGGGGGTTGCCGAGGACGAAGAGGCAATCGCTCTGTCAAGGGACTCTCTATGGCGCTGGGCGATCTCCGCTGCCTTGGCCTTCACCGTCATACCCGGGGGGCTCTCTCTCGACGTATTGTCTTGAGAAGGCTGAGACCCAGGAGAATTGTTGGCGTCGTCGGCAGTGTCGTCAGCAGGAATGCCAGCAGGGAGCTCACGATCTGGGTAAATGGCTCGGAGCTGTTCCCTGGCAAGGCGCTGGGCAATTGGATAGAACGCTGTCGCGCTCCATTGAATGGTAACACTATCCGCAAAAAAAACCGGTACCACCAAATTCGCGCTCAACCCGTGCATCAGACTCACTTCTACCCAGCCGCTGTTATCCTAGTCCGTGCACGAGCTTATTGGTAAGAAATCCAAATTTTAACCAATGAAATCTTTTTCTCAAAACCTTTCATCTCATTGGTAGAGAATAGTACCTTTGGGAGAGAAAATTTAAAGGCTCATCAAAACAATTCAGCCCCCCTTAGTTGGAGCCGACTGTCATTTCTACCAAGATTGCACTAAGTCCAGCGAATCTAAAACCTACAACAGTCATTTTAAGAGATCGATGCTGGCCGATTCCTACGGACCTTACCATATGATGATTTAATGGCATACTGCCTCTGCGCCCCTTACGTTTGTGATCTTCTTCAACCTGGTCTGCCAACCTCCCCTCGACGATTTTGTTGTAACCACCACTTCTATGAAGGTGTTTCAATCCATGCGAGACTTCGTGCAAGGTCATTTACAAAAGTTTGATTGCCTCAATTGCACATGTTTAACAACCTCAGGTGATGGTTGCAATTGCCTTTTACTTCAGACTTGAACCGACTCAACGTTGCCACCCAGATCCTGTCTGCGCTCACTTGTCGATGCCATCTCAGTTGCGCTTTTCCATTCATACTTGCGGTTTGTGCTGCTTTGCCTGTGCAATACCTATAATCGAAATGGGTCAATGATCTGGCGCAAAAGGCTCACCAAGTAGCCTAGGAAAGCGCGACCTTCGAAGAATTTTGAGGAGCATAAAAATTGACACCACTTGATGCGTTACGCAAAAACGTTGAAGTCCTTTCCGTGTTACACCGTCAGGAGGAGCTGGCAAGAATGTACGCAGTCCGCATCAATAGAACCACGAATTCTACAAGTTCCGTCTATCGACTACGCCTAAGAGCACCAGAAGGGAAAGTATTGGGAATATTGTATGCCGACATCCAGGATTTGCCAGACATAATCATGGACAGCTACTGTACTAATTGTCTTTGTGGAAGAAGGTAAAGAAGAAAGTAGGCTTGGGCAGCTCTACGCTTTTTCAATCAAACCATCAAAGACTCGGAGCGCAATGAATGGGACAAAGCATTTTAGCAGGGTATCGAAGAGAGTTATACAGGACTGTCACGGGTGATCATCTGTATGACCACCGAAATCTGCTCATATTTGTGGTGAATGGTTTTGATCAAGCGATCCTCATCCAATTGGTTCATTTCAGGGTCGGCCATGGCAAATGCGGAGAGTACTTCGAAAAGTTAACATCACAATTCGAGATTGTTTACGTGAATGCGATATAATGGAGACGCCGCGCCATATTCTTATTGAATGCCCGTTTGATTACAGCGAGCGATCTAAATTGTCGATTGTCTCTCCGGAATTCGGCCTAATGGTGCTAATACTGACTTATGTTTCACTTTACGTTTATATAGCTATTAAACCTCTATTAGTACGGGACAATAATATCATCACCATTATCACCATACTTGCGGGGTCAAGCGTCCTCATCTTCTCTCCTAACTGTTCTTTTTTTGAACATTTTCTTGATCACATTCCACCCAGACTCGGTTATTATGTTATGTACTATTTGACGCTCTCTTATCAAGTCATGCCTGGTTTTCCTCACTCAGGACTTGCATAGAGGCTCATATTCTGTTTTAACCCACCAGCTGAACGGCCCCTTACTTGCTGATTCCATCCCATACTGGTTTTTCTTTTGCGTCGCCGTTTGCAATAATGCTTTTTTAAGGCCGGAGACCGACCCAAGCTCTAGATCGAGGTGAGAATTCACGTTGTCAACTCAAATATAGAAGGGATCAAAGCTTATATGGACAAAAATACACAAAAGGAAGAAGAAATCTTCTTTCAATGTCGTCAGTATTATTATGCAGAGGTTCTGTCGCATCAAAGCCACTACTTGGTTTGCTGTCTGTAAATCCACAGGCATTTATTAAGTTTTACTTTATGATTTTTTGGTCTTCTTTGATCTTGTTTAATGCTGCCTAACCTGAAAAGGCTTTCTTGTTGTACTTGGCTACCAAAGAATTATCCTATTCTGTTCATGTTGACCTGCTCTGTTGGTTACTCTTGGGCGATTCTGGTTCTTCCTGATCACTCAGGACTACTGCTTGTCTCCGCTCAAGGTTAATCTTCTACATTCTACTAGTTACAAGTATGTTTTTCTTATAGAGTCTTGATCTTTTCGCTGAACTACTCTCATTCTTTCCAGCGAAATATTTGTCAAGGTTGTTTTCATCTCAACCTTCTAAGCCACCAATGCTCTTGTTTATCCAGTTTTAAGTTGATAGTGTTTTGGTAACTGACTTCCTGTTTCTGTTCAAACTTCTAACCAATGAGACTCGGTGTCAAATCGTCTCTAGCACTAGGGAAAGTGAAAAACATATGGGTTTGCTCATAATTCTCTCAGCCCTTTCAAGCATTTATTTAATCATGAATCTAGTATTATTTTCATTCAGAGCCTCTATCTGACCTTTTTCTTCACTCCTATCATTATACATGGCAATTATTTGTTATTCTTCGCAATGAACTTATGCAGTCTTTTCTTCAGCTACTACACACTAGGAATACATGTCTTTTCGCTGTTTACTTTTTCTAATGGTCTTTTGTCAGTTCTCCCCCGGTTTCTTATTCGCTCTCTTATCCCCTTTCTCTCGCTGTCTTGCTTCTCTTTATCCCTCTATTGCACTACTTGGGTTGTTATCCACTCTTTCTTTTGCGCATTGTGCTATCTGTTGCTTTCCCTACTTGACATCTTGGAATTCTCCTCTTCTACTAGCCTTTTAACGTTACACTGATTTACTTGGCACAATCTTTATTTACGATTGCTCGCTTTTTATTGCTTGTTTTATTGTCTTCCCCTTCTTGAGCACACTACTATTATTTTGGTCTTACTTTGCACCTCTTTGACTCGCACCTCATCAACTATTTTTGTCCGGTCACACTCTAGTCTTGGCCTTGCCTAACTTGAACATATTTCAATTCGGTATGCAGCACACCTCACTGAGAATATCACGTCAATGTTGGTTATGCTACTTAATCCTGCCACCATAAGATTTCACTCAGTTGTAGCTTCCATAGCTTTTATTCCTCCAACGGCAAAGCATATCCCAAGTTCACGATGCTTTTTACCTAAATATACTTGATCATCTTGCTCTAAGTTCTGTAATGTCCAGAAAAAAAAATAAAAAAAGAATCCCAGATTCAGCACCTACAAGACCGTGTTCCTTCTTTCTGTTTAGCTGGCTTTCAGCAGCGTAGGAATCACACATTAACTAAGCGCGAATTCGCTGAGAGTCCTCATCCCCAGTTGAAGTAACTAAAAACCCTTGTGATATTCTTTGTTTTGTCTTGGTTCTCATATAAATCGCATTTGAATGGCCTTTTTTTACTTATCCTGCAATTGAAATTTACTCATTTCTGAAATTATTTTTTTTGTCTCGTTTCCGCAATTAAAGTAGACTGGGTCATCACCATGGTCGAGTCTCAAATTTTGAAGCAAACTTGCGAAGGAATGGACTGGGCCCATCCTTACTTATATCTCATCCGATATGTTTACATTTGAAAGTCGGTGGCGATTGCTATGGCGGCTATTACGAGTATGGCTATTACAAGTATGTCCGTAGCTAGGTATCTAAGGCGGACTTTGAACTATATAGCGGATTCAATCAATTCGATGATGAGTTTCCAAAGACTTCCAAAACCTACCAAAGGCACGCACTATCTTCCGCTAAAATCTGTTTTGATATGCTTGTTATTCTTACGCATGTACTGTACATGTACTTGATAACTGAATGTTTTTATTATTATTATTCTTGTTATATATCAACTATGGCTCTTATACTCCTTAAACGTCAGCAGCCAGCTAAGGTCCCCGGGAGGCCGGAGTTCATTGATGGCATCAATGCAACATTTCCTTCGAACAGGTTTTGTTACGATCACAAATGACCAGCAGCCATGTGTGCCGACTATTTTTCTCGAGACAAAGTTTCACTGGACTCATTAACGTGACAAAACAAGTCCATATGGATGCTGTGCAGATACTTGAACAGTCCCTTTCTTATAAAGTTCACACACGTCCTCGTGCTCTTCGGCAAAGCATGTCAAGTTCTGGACCCGAACGCAAGTAAGAGCATAAACAATGGATATTTTGAAGTTTCAGTCCTGTTGATGAGGATCTGGAAAGGGGGTTTAAGCTTTCTATCTCCTTCTCCTCGTGAGCGAGATAGCAAGCAGATCGCCTATTTATTCCCCCCGTCCCTGCCTCTTGATGTTTCTCTCAATTTCAGAAATCGGCGTGCTAAATATGTCCTTCGCCTTTATGCTGATGATATTGTGAGGTGACTGGCCTTCCTTAGCTTATGTGTTCGCTGTTAGTTGAAACATAGGTTTTAGGGCATGGAGAGGGCCGAGGTTCGAACGAGATGCGAGAAATCTCACGACAAGTGATCTTGCTGGGATTGTCCACTATGCTTGCGTTGGTGAAAAGTGGATGAAGCAGACGACGACAACAAGTCGCTAAATGTGCTGTAGGTGAGGAAACAGAGTTGGATAGGGGCTGGCGCTGGCTTGGACTATAGATACATAAGCAGAGCAAGTTGCGCAGTACCTAGAGCCGAATGTTACATCAAATCTGAAGCTAGGTTTAGATTTGAAGCTTGAAATAGTAAGAGTGGAGCCGCAGCTTGAATCTGGAGCTGAGATTGGAAGCGCTGCAGCAGGAGGAGGTGCTATAAGTTGTTGGCTTGAGTACATCCAAATCTATGCGCACCGGCGTGAGTGAATTGCTGCTGCATCATTGGTGGCGAATCATAAATATGCGGTGTCAATGGTTCATTTGGTCTGTGATTCCAGTCGTGTTTTGTTGTAAATTCTTGTGAGGTGTACTTTGCTAAAATTAATCTCGTATATATCAGGCTGCTCAATATATCTGAGCACGTCACTGGCTCTGGTATGCAGCTGCCAGGAGACACCCATTGGCTCTGTACTCACCGATTTTGCAACTTCGTCCGTTACCGTCGCCTCTGGCTCCGAAATTTCCTTTGCCGTGCACTTCACGAGCTCCGTTCTTTCGCTGCTCGCGAGTTCCCCGCTTCGCCCACTTGTGTTACCGCTTCTGGCAATGGCCCCTAATCCAACACCGCTGGCTTTCGCACTGTGACACGTAATGGATCCAGTTCTCTCCCCTCTATGTCTCGCACGCTGTCACCCTTAGCTTTACTTCCAGCTTGGGTTTCTATTGCTTGTTTGAGTCTCAAGTTCTGCATCTTTCTCGGCATCTAGTTTTCTGCACTATCGGCCAATGCGCATTATTTTTACGGAAATGCCAAGTCTATCAGTTACAAGAATTTCCAGTTTGCCTATGACTTCTGCTTCTTTTGATGCTGCCTTGGGTCAAATTTAAGCTTCTGTCTGACTCTCGCTTTCTCTCTGTTTATATTGTCCGGTGCCTCGATCTCTGGCTCAATTTCCATTTTTGCTTTCGCCTCTACTTGCAGGCTGTCTTTGGCTTCATATTCACTGTTACACTTGGTCTTCCCAGTTTTGCTCCAAGCACTGCTTTTAGCTATTTGCCTCTGCCTCTGCTTTGACGCCTGCGCTTCCAGCTTTTGCTTTGCCTCCAGTGTCCAACTGGGTTCCGTCTCTGCTCCCTACTGTTTTGCGCTTTAAGCGACAGGCTATAGTGTTGTTCCTGTTTCTAATTTTGATTCATTCTCAGCAGCGTACTACGCTTTTCTTCAATTCAACGCGTTCTCCTACTTCTTTTGTCCCTGCATTCTCTGCACCTACAGCTGGTTCTAGTTACCTGCTACTGGATCAAGCAGCTCCTTTGCCTTTTACTTTTTTGTTAACACTGGTACTGGATCAAAAAAATACTAATGGCTCTTTCTTAACGCTCCTCCTGCCATTGGCATGCTGGTGCTTTCGCTACACCATGCGTTCCGTCTGCTACTCGCTCTGGGCACAACCATGCGCTGTGGGGTAAAATGCCTGCCTTCAAGCGTGCCTATTGTCAATCTCGGAAAAAAAAACTAAATGCATTTATATTCAACGTTACATTCGGTTTTCTCTGCTTTGTACAAACTCATTGCTTTACCTACTCCTTGTCATTCAGGTGTGAAGCTATATATTACACAATACCTATTGAACTTGAAAGTGATATGATTAAACTGTAGAAGCCTTTCTTGCTATCTTGTTATTTCTAAAACGATGCAAGTTTTAAACTATAATATTGGACTCATCAATAGCATGAAGTCCCTATATTTTTGGATTAGCAATAAACCTTTTACTTTTATCCCGTGCGTTTTACAATCGCTCAAACAGGTAATTGCATATACAACTTAACTTTTGAACCTATGTTTTGTACATGTACAGACATGTATTTTCATATTTTTACCAGCAACATATAGCAAAGAACTATTTGTCAATATCAATACAAGATACTAAAAATTCTTTTTTACTAGGTGCTGGAAATTTTGTCTGGGCACACTTTTGAACCCTTCGACTTTTCGTCAAACTTTTTCACTTTAGTTTGCACCTGAAAATTCGAATCCCAGCTCTCTTTTTCTGTGTAAGCCAAGCTGTCGATCGGCTTTTAGAAGTGTTCTCATTTTAGTAGATAAGCGTAGTTCTTGTGGATCTAGCGGTACTCCTTTGTAAAGCTCAGACGTCCTCGAAGCTAAAACCTGAAACACTAAATATCATTTACCTTTATGCCTCATAGCATTTGATCGTCTGTCGTTGTGACCTCTAGCGATGTGACATAGATGCGAACTGAGCCCAGGCAATTCAATGCCCTCTGCCTCTTGCTGTTGCTTTCGTGCAAGACTCAGGAGTGCGCATGAAGAAAAAAAAACAGTCTTCGTGATTGCAGCATCGCAAAGTCTCTCCATTGAAGTGAACATCGAATTGCCGTTTCTGTTCAGCCTACCTTTTTCTTTCTGAAAAATCATTGCCCAGGAGTATCGGGAATATCCTGCCTAGTCTTTATATTTTTCTTGCAAAAACGGTCAAAACATAGATTATGGAACAAAAATGTCAGGACGTATAGCTCTCTTATTCATTTCAAATGGCATCAGGTGGGAATGAAGTGCAAGGAATGGGCCCCAGGTATGTTAGGGGTTGATTTTTCAACAACTTGCACTAACTTGCAAGGTCGAAATAGAAACCAAGTTTTTGCAGCACTGGAAGAAGCAGAGGTGTCAGAACCATATATAGGACTCAAGCTGGAGCGGGAGTTGAAATTGGAAACAGACTTTGATCTCTAGGGTTAAAGCAGGGCTGGACCGTGTTGAACATGCCTTTTGGGTATCGGCCAGCTGAAGCTAGGGCTGGACCGAGTTCCGTCAGCGTGCTGAAAAAAAAAAACAAGCGAAGCTAAAGTTGAAATCGGAGCCAAGACAGGTGGCAGGTAATGGCATCACTGTTGCCGTATCTTTGTTTTGATGCTGATGGTTGGCCAATCAGTGTGTCTTGCTGCGGGTGAATTTTTTATTTTTATTAGTATTCATTTCCTTAAACCGTAGCAGCCAGCTGGGATCCCCGGGAGACTGGAATTCGTTACTGGCGATGATCGCCTTAATGGCCTAGATGATATACGTTTCCATTAAGAGTAACAAAGTTTTGAGAAATATCAAGCACATTCGATATGTTCTTTGCAGCCCGTGCGTTTTGTCCACCAACCATCAAACGCCGCCACTAATTGGATCTTATTCTATGCCTACGTCTAGTGAATGACACGTTGTTCACTAGTAATGAGGAGTTCTCCGACGCGGCCAGCTTGCTATTATTCAGGTACTAAAATAGCATAAGTTGCATAATGATCCGTCACTCCGTCCGGTGGTCTTGTTTCTGTCTGGTGACTATTACTGCAGATCTTGAACTGGTTATCGCAACGTTACAGGTATGCCTCTACTCCTTTACCGCATCATTTCTGGAAGGACAGTGACGCACCATTGTCGCGGAGCACACACATACCAAAACTAAAGCGACGCCATTTCAGATTAATATCAAGCTTCTCTGGATTTGCACTTTGAAGCGACCACGGATTCTGCTATTACTATGAGCCAAGTTGTGTTGTTGAATCGTCGTGGACGGAGTGTGGGCATTGACTGGCCCCATAGCACATGAACTAATTAAGTAGAAATCATCACTTTACTGGCTTATTTTTGATTTACTCAGATACTGATACAAGAAGAAAGCGGTCACGAGCGAGACAGTCCTCAACCAACCGATTCACTTCAGCGTCTATGATTGAAAGATTGATATGCCCTCAAACACCCCTATTGTACAAAATATGGATGTTCAATTCACCAGGTAGCGTTCTATTTGACTAGTGCGCCCTAGAGTTTTCTTCTTGGTGTCCCTGAACTTCATATACCAAGCTATCAGCCATGCAACTGTGGCTGTGGTCACTTTTGGCCGTAACAAGTATGACCAAGTCACTGTGGCTTATTCCCATTTAGAGCCACTATCTGACCTTAATACTACGTTTTGATGCTTCATTAGGGTGTTGATTAACATAGCATCAATTCAGTCCGGTAATTGTCACCCCTCAGCTGGCCAGCATAACACCATGAGCGAATTTTTACTACGATCGAACAAATAGATTGTTGTACAACCCGCCAGACAGGACCATCATTATTAATCTTTGCTAGATTATTTGGTAGATTTTATTATTATTTTTGCTATATGAACTAGGGTTCTTATACTCCTTAGACGTTAGGAGCCAGCTAGGATCCCCCGAAAAACCGATGTTCGTTAGTGGCTAGTTGTGTAAATGGCCTTGACGACATTTGCCCTTAAAACTGGTTCTTCAAAGGATCCCTCTCGGAGAAGTGGGCGTTTGGTGACGTAGTGATTCATACTCTCTCCCGCGGAAGCCTGGTACAATTTTTCCTTGAGTGAGCATTCTAAAACACAATTGCTTATAGACTATTACTTTTGTTTCTAGCGTGCTTTAAAATATCTATAACTGTATATATTGGTAGGCACGGTCGCTGTTACATTGTCACGATGGTGCTTCTTCATGTTACACCAACGTAAACAAATAATAATAATAAATAAAAACAAAAACGTAGTTAACACATTGAAGAAAAATAACTAACTATGCGGAAAGAAGACAGTGTTGGATACGTGAGAAAGTGGATCAACAATAGTCTAAAGGATCTAGAGGCTCCTTTTATAACTAGTAAATACAAATAATTAATAACTGATAACTAAAAACAAATGAAAAGACAAGGGCATCATTCGACACTTGTCAGCCTCGGCCTCATAACCAGCGGCAAGGACCCCAAACATGCTAGCAACAGCAAAGGTGAGATTGAAGTCACCGGAGGCGGCCTTGCTGGAAATGGACAATCTCAACTTACAACAATACGAGTTTAGGCCTACGCCCATTAAATCAACCTGCCATTGATCAGGCTCTGAACCAACCACTCTTGGTGATATTGGATCAGCCCTGTAACGTGGTAACCCTTTAGCAGTTTTCGTCGAAGTTCGCTGTTTTCGGTGCTGTCAAAGACTCTCAAAAGTTTGGGACAAGGGCCCTTGGACTTCCCCGTCGAACTACGGCGCCGATTCACAACAGATGCACCGCTTTGTAATTGCATGTGGATTACAATGACTCCCGTCTTGGATGTATCAACAGACTCGAATTTTTTGAAATCACTTAGAGTTCGAACAAGATGAATAAGTCCGGGGTCACAGCCCATCATTAAAAGAATCATCTGGTATGTCTCGCACAGTGCACCATCACAGGGAGTTTGGGGCTCAATTTTGAGCTCACTGACTGGTTTGGACCCTATGATAACCTCTGACAGCGTTTTGTGTTCGACAAGATAGACCGGCAATTCAATATGGTGCAGAATACGCCTTCGACTCCTAAATTGCTCCTCCAAGCTCCAGTTGTTGGACCATCCAGATGAAAACACATGAATGTCGGCAGCGACATGGGCATTGCCTAGCGCGTTTGACACCCCGGCACTCAAAACATAATGCCGCCAATCGCGACGAACATCAGGGTCGCCGACGCAGTCTATTATGAACTGCGAGCTAATACATGGCCAACCTAGAGCCAACGCCTCTAGGTACTTACGCGTTCTCAGATGCTCGGTTGCAATCACTGCTGCGAACTTGAACTTTTTCGCTCGTCCCTGCAGTTGCAACTCGCCATTATTGTCAACGCGCATGAGTTCATTGAAATCGTTCGCCACAATTGTTCCCCCGTTTAAAAGGACCAATTTGTCGTGTATCTCGCTTTTTTCCTTTGTTGTGAAGCAAAATAGGTAGTCCGTAAATATTCCATTCCACCCAATGGCGGCGTTCTTATCATCAATAGTTTGCGCCTCGGAAGTATCTGTTGTAAAACAACGAGATTAGAGGTACCAGCAGTATGAGATAGAATGGGAGTAGAAGCAGTATTGTTATCAGACATTGTAATTGCATTTACATTCGAACTTTGGTTGCCCTTTTACTTAAGGTAAAAGGGCCTCTTTATATATCTTTGCTATTTACTTTATAGAAGACTCTCGAAGAACATCCAACGTTAGACTAACATCTGTCTAACGTTTAGCACAGCCATCATCGCCACCATGGAGGCGATATCTGTTGTTGGAGTGAGAGCCAACTCATTCTGAGATACTATAAGTTGTTTCTAGATTGTTCCCGAGGATGCTCAAGTTTAGTTCTAGAAACTCCCTACTGTGGATCAGATTGGTTTTAGAACGTACTCAAAACAGTGCCAAAGTATTTTGGCACATACAATGTAGATTTCGCTTTGAGTGCTAGAAGCATACTTTCAACAGTATCACCCCTGTCACAGTAAGAGTCTGGCAGTTCGTCACTAGAATGCGGTTTATAGTAATCACCCTTTCGAATGCACATGAATTGACGCTTATCAGATCGGTCGTTTTCGCTTTGCGTAGCAACACTTTGTGCTATCATACTCTCCTTACGGGAGCGCGTCACAGGGAGGTCTTAGTTGCGTTTTCTTTTGATATAGTCTGGCGCTGCAGATACACATTCCACTGACCTTTAGGCAAGTAGATCCGATTTAGAGGGACTGCGTAAACCTCTTTATCAACTTGAGCATGAGAGTTGGTCGCTCCAGGACCCAGTCGAGTGGCAATTTTCGCAAAAGGAGGCCCAATGGCTTTGACTATCGCGTAGTCATGGCCCCCGATATCACACACCCTTACCGAATGGAGCTCCGGCTCAATAATTTCCCAATTATTGGCCTGTTCTTGCGCCATCCGCTCAATTGCTTCCGTCGAAGTTTTGTGTGTATCGACAAGGTGTATGATCTGGAATGTTTGTTGCTTAAACTGCTGAATCTTAATCAAGTCACCCAGTTGCAAATCAAGCATCTTAACATTATTTGGAGAAACCTCTCCTATAACGAGATTTGGAAAGAGGACTTCAGTTTTAGGTACCGGACTGAGCAAGCTTTGTTTTACAGACATTTCTTGATGAAGGAGACTGATGCCTTTCTTTGGGGCAAATGCTGTCCAAGGCACTTCTTCGCCTCCAAACAAACAAGCTATTTCCATGCGGTCCTTCCATTGAACCCACACGCCACGGCTACCAGGAACATTGCCCCATTTTGGACATGCGACTTGGAATGTATCAGAACAAGCATTTCTATCAAGAGAGCAGGCAGATTGCTGAGATGTCTTGTCTAATGCCGGATGTTGAGGTGGCGAAGAACTAATAGGGACTTTAGGCCACTGTTCCTTCAATCTTTCTTTCCTTGCTGCGCATTGATCCCTGTCTTCTAAGGAAGACTTTCTCTCTTTCTCCGCACATTCCTGCTGCTTTTCATCCAGGTAATCTCCATAATCGCTAAAGATCTCATCTTCATTCTCTGATTCTCTAAACATAAGTGTCTGTTGTCGTAGACCACTGTGAACATCAGACTGTTTCGCATACGACGGCTGAGTAAGTTGTGATGGCGACTGGGAGATAATCACTTGGTCTGTGGGCGAGCTACCGTAATTTTCCTTCAATAGTCCTTTCTGACGATTTTGTTCTGCAGTTGAGGGAACCAGAATATCTGAAAATTCTCCAGGTTCACTGGACTTACCCAGTAGTGGTTTAAGCAACTCTGATGCTACCAATTCACCCTCATTGCTTGATGCTTGTGGAATTGCGTACATTTTCGACTCTTGGAAACTTTCTGATAGTTGCTTAGTTGGTAATGGCTGTGCGCAGGGCCGGCGCCGCTTTCTTCCCAACTGGTTAGGCGTTGGACTTGAGGATAGTGATTCTCCTAAAACTTCCGAGCGCGCTGACTCCCTCGGTGTTGATTGGTATTCATCTGAATCGTAGTACATTGGCTGATTGGATACTGTGCTGGATGCAAAATCTGTACTGCTTGGTTGTTCTAACGTTGTTTTCGCCGAAGGGTCTGAGACCACTGTGTTTTGCGTACTCTCCTGTGTCGTGTGAGTATCTAACTTGTGCAGTTTAGAACCGATAATTGCAGCAGAGCCTCTAACTGCAAATGGACGTGATCCTTTCGTGCTGTCATATGTTGTCATTGGTTTATTCCATATTTTAGGAGAAGATGAAAATCCAGCATCAAGCTGTGTCGGGTCGAAATCTGCTGGTATATTGTCCTGTGTGTTAGGAAAATGAAGATGTATTCTTTATTTGTTTTTGTGTGTTTCTTCATTTTGCCTTGATAATGCCTTACGGCATCTCCCAACACGAGACCAAGGCATAGTTGCACAACGACTACAAGAATCTATGATAGCAATCATCCATTCTTTCCTTCCTTCACTACTTTTCTCCCTAATTTCTTGACCTGGCCTTTCGTGCTCTACTTGAACTACTTCATTACTAGATCGTCTTCC